>VCRD01009305.1:0-13052 GCA_006783055.1 Trinorchestia longiramus
GTCCCCCATCTTTCCCCCCTCTTTTAAGTCCCCATTCCCCCCCTCTTGCAAACCTTCCTTCATAGAACGAGGTTTCTATTTACCTGCAGGAAAATGATGGCAATTATTGTACAGAGGACATACTGTATGCCGTAGCATCGTGTTGTATGGCAACATCTTAAAATGCAAGCATTTAGAGAATAAGTACAGACAGGCGCTGGAAGTTGCTTGCACGGAACGTTGGCCTTTCTAAGAACAAGAAATAAAAGTAGTATAAGAAATGTTGAAACTTAGAGTAAAAAAATAATGTGCTTTGTAGTTGCGGAATGATAAAGCGTACACGACTACAATATTGAACCCACAACAGACTCTTGTAACGGGTGTGATTCCCAAGGTGCACTGACGAAGACCGACACTATCAGCAGGCTTCTTTGTGCGGGACTCAGGAATCCTACCTATATGCAGAAGAGCGCTGGTTCCTCTGGTAAACTGGAAAATATTCTTCAGTGAGTCTCATTAAAGAGGTTTGTTTGCAATATGAAAAACAGAGGGAAAACCTCGAGAAGTACAACATATATAACAGAGAGAAAACCGCAAGAATTACAGCATCTAAAACAGACACGAGAATTATAGCATCTAAAACACAGGAAAACCACGAAAACTACAGCATCTAAAACAGAGGGAAAACCACGAAAACTACTGCATCTAAAATAGAGGGAAAACCACGAGAATTATAGCATCTAAAACAGAGGGAAAACCACGAAAACTACAGCATCTAAAACAGAGGGAAAACCACGAAAACTACAGCATCTAAAATAGAGGGAAAACCACGAGAATTATAGCATCTAAAACAGATGGAAAACCACGAAAACTACAGCATCTAAAACAGAGGGAAAACCACGAGAATGATAGCATCTAAAACAGAAGGAAGACCTCGAGAAGTAAAACATATGAAACAGAGGGAAAATCTCGAAACTACAGCGATTATGTTGCTCAAAGTCGCTATATTTTTCGCGTGATACAGATTCAACATACATTATGTATATGAAATATACATACATCATAAGCTATAAAAACAGCGACGGAATAAAGAGGAGATGGAATGCATTGTTGCATGTGATGTGTACAATTATTTGGTTACTTAATGTCGCTTAAATTAAAATAAGTCATAACAGTCATTGCATAATGTGAGTGACATAAACTTAGCTCTCAATTATACGTCAATAGTGAACTCTGCTGACAGGTACCTGGGTGCTGACTCAGCGTCAGCAGCACGTGCTGATTCAGCGTCAGCAGCACGTGCTGACAGCTGAACGGAGTAAAATACCGTGTGTTAATAGTGACAGAAAATATTTTATTTGAGACATGGAGTGTCAGTCATCCTATAATCATGGAGTACAAGGGAGTTAGTTATACAGTAGTACAGTACTCAAATCATAGCTATATATATATATATATATATATATATATATATATATATATATATATATATATATATATATATATATATATATATATATATATATATATATAGAGTTCAGATTGAATAACGGAGGTTAGAGTCAGTTGGTCAGATAGAGCAGAATAGGTTAGTCAATAAAGGTGTAACTAAAAATCAAGTCTTGCAAACAAACTCTCCCAAACATTTGGTCACAAGAATTTGGTCATAAGAGACTTAGTCACACAATTAAACTCAATAAATTTAATATTTAGTGAATAACTTAGGTTATGGAGGCTCCCACAGTCTACGAAGCTTTAATTATCTACTTCTCTTTAACGAATACAAATGCAACGATCACGTGTGGTTCATTAACAAATATACAATTTATTTGTGTATTTTTACTGTTGGTCTCACGTCATCTACCTAGTGGACAGTCAGAGACCTCGCAGGCGTTGCTTAGCAACCGTGGACAGTCAGTGACCTGACAGGTGTTGCTTAGCAACCGTGGACAGCCAGAGACCTCGCAGGCGTTGCTTAGCAACCATGGACAGCCAGAGACCTCGCAGGCGTTGCTTAGCAACCGTGGACAGTCAGAGACAGTCGCAGGCGTTGCTTAGCAACCGTGGACAGTCCAAAACTACTCGTTTGCTGCAAGAAAGTCTGTTGTTGTATATGAAGGAAAATATTTCATCAATAGTTGCCAGCAAGAGTCGTTTGATGGACAAAAATCCTTTTTCGATGTTAGGTTTACAGTCACAGACATGAAAGCTTGGATGCTAAGCATTGTTAATTGTTTTATTTTATTTTATTTTGAGAAGCTGCTCAACATTTTCGAGAATTATTCTAACGATTATTAATATAACATTAATATAACAGGGACGTAACAGTAGTTGAAGACAGGCAGGAGTAATTTTAAATGTATATATAACAATGCAGTAACGTAGTAATATTAGTTTAATTGTTCTTATATGATTACAAATCCGCCTCTACTTGCGATTGCTGACTAAACTAGTGGTGACTAATCATGTCATTAATCTAGCTGCGACAATCATGTCATTAATCTGGTAAGGACAATCATGTCATTAATCTGGTAGTGACAATCATGTCATTAATCTAGTAATGACAATCATGTTCTAGCAGTGACAATCATGTCATTAATCTAGTAATGACAATCATGTCATTAATCTAGCAGTGACAATCATGTCATTAATCTAGTGGCCACTGATCAAGTATTTCTATAGTAAAGATTATAGTATCACACAGAGCACGTATATCACATTAATGACTATATACTGGTTACACTGTCGTAGTGGCGTTATTATTTACGGTATACCAGTACTGCAGTCACAGTACAAGTATTTACTGTATACAAATACTGCAGTCACAGTACAAGTATTTACTGTATGCAAATATGTACTGCAGTCACAGTACAAGTATTTACTGTATACAAGCACTGCAGTCACAGTACAAGTATTTACTGTATACAAATACTGCAGTCACAGTACAAGTATTTACTGTATACAAATACTGCAGTCACAGTACAAGTATTTACTGTATACAAATACTGCAGTTACAGTACAAGTATTTACGGTATACAATTACTGCAGTCACAGTACAAGTATTTACGGTATACAAATACTACAGTCACAGTACAAGTATTTACCTCATACTTGTACTTACAATTAGGTATTACATGTCTTATACACTTGGCTTGTGTTCGGTTTCTGTGTTCTTTAAGTAATGACGAGGAGGAAAGTTCCAGAGGCAATGGACTAGGAATGCCACTTCCCAGTGTATTTTTATTTTGTTCCCAAGCATTTGCATGAGGACAGCCACAAGCAAGCACAGCGAGACGAACTAGCGGGAATTTTCCTATGGAATTTTTATACATTCATAGTTATTGGAATGTTTGAATATTTTTTAATTCAAACGGATCTTGGAATGTCAAGCCGCTAATTCCCACGATTAAAACCTTTGCATAACCAATGTACGGTTGACAAAAATAAATTTTTAGACACAACAAATATCAATGTGTTTCAGTTTACATTTCTGTATATTAGTATCCATTACACACTGCATCCATGCTGCATTTCTTCTGTACATGTTTACTGTTAATAAAGAAACTAATACGCAATATTCCACTGAAAATATATAACATGGAACCATCTTGCATCAATCTTGACTTTTGAAACAAATTTGACAAAAAATCAGCAAATTATCGACCAGAAATCTCAAGTAAATTTAGAGAACTTTTAAATAATATTTCTGGGTAGAGATTTGTGTTCTTAAATTTAAATAATTTTCCTTCTAATTAGACGAGGGGGATTGTATTCCCCTCACCCCCAAATTTTTTGAATATCTTACTGTATTTTGTTAGCGTACATTTTATTCATAAGTTCTCTGACATACATGTATGATCAGGCAACATATCTATCATAGTAAGTTACTAGTTAGTCGAGTTATAGAGAGGTATTGCATCATTTATATCTTGGGCTTCATATACCTTCTAACTTTGCATCTACTGAATTGTGTTACTAGGATTACCATATTGTTACTAGGATTACCATAGTGTTATTTGGGTTACCATATTATGTTACTAGGATTACCAGATTGTGTTACTAGGGTTACCATATTGTGTTACTAGGATTATCATATTGTGTTACTTGGAGTACCATATTGTGTTCCTAGGATTACCATGTTGTCTTACTTGGGTTACTAGATTGTGTAACTGGTTGCTCTAGATTGTGTTACTTGGATTACTACATTATAATACTTGGAGGACTAGATTATGATACTGTTTTTACTAGATTGTGTTACTTGGATTACTTGATTGTTACTATATTATGTAACTAGATAATGCCTGCCTGAGCATTATATGACCCTGAGAATAGAGTATTTCTCACCACAAATGATACCTGATACCAGATACCTGTTACTAGATACCTGCTACTAGATACCTGCTACTAGATACCTGCTACCAGATACCTGCTACCAGATACCTGTTACTAGATATACTCGGTACTAAAGGTACCTACTTCTAGTGGTATATTGTCCCAGTGGTACTCAGCACCAGCAGTACTTCAAGTAAATGGTAACTTTCATTAAAAGTTAATGTGAAAATATTATTTAAAATAATTATTATCGTTAAACAATATCCCTGACGATATTGGCACAGTTTATAGTTATTTTCTTATACCACTACATAGTTTTTATTCAGCACCATTTATGTAGTATGCAACTTCATTTGATATACTATTACTAAGCTATAGAATGGAAGAGAAATACATCGATAGAAAGATTATATGGCATATATACAAAATGTTGAGTAATCAGGCAAACACAGCTGCTATACTGGCGGTATACTTTTCTACTTTCTTTATTTTATCGTTAATATTGTCATTGAATATCTTACACTATGTACGCGTGAGATAGAAAATTTATTTCAAGAAACACACGTGAGGAGAAAAATAAGTTTGTGTTTGGGCTTCATATTTTTCACGATGAAACCCATGTGTTTCATGTAGAAATTCAAGTGCTTGAGCTAAGAAATAAAATTATTGAGGAATTAAAATTAAATTTCTCTTTAAATCAAAAATTAATTTTCTTTCTAAGCAGCGCTTCACTTCTATCTCGTTTTTTATTGTTAATTAAACCTTCATTGTAAGAATAAATATGAGTATCTTGTTGGAATTTCATCTTCTAAATATCGTTAATGTACAAAATTTCTATTTTTATAATCTATGGAGGCTGTTATATTTTGCTTACATTTCAATTTCTTCAAAAAAGTACATTTTCTCACTCCAGTATTCTAAATTAAAGAATTTCTTACCAATTTTATCTGCACATCACATAAAACTGTAACCATAGAACTGTGCGAATTATACGTATTTTTGTTATCATTTTGCTTTCTGTCTCTACCTGGCTGTTTAAGCCATGAAATCACTGCTGGATATCCACTCCTACCCCATAAAGTTAGTACTGAATATCCAGTCCTACCCCATAAAGTTAGGACTGAATATTCAGTCCTGCCTATTAAAGTTACTGCCAAATATCCATTTGTATCCCGTAATATCACTGCCAGTCCTACCCCATAAAGTTAAGTCTAGATTTTTAGTAATACCTCACATAGTTACTGCTAAATATCCAGTAGTACTTCATGATGTTACTACCAGATATCTACTTGTACCCCATAAAGTTACTGGCGGATATCAAGTTGTACCCCAAAAAAGTTACTACTGGATATCCAACTGTACCCCATAAAGTCACTACTAGATATCCAGTCCTACCCCAAAAAAGTTACTGCGAGATATTCAGTTTTGCCCCATAAAGTTATTGGTGGATATCCAATCCTACCCCACAAAGTTACTGGCGGATATCCAGTCCTACCCAAAAAAGTAGCTGGCGGATATCCAGTCCTACCCCACAAAGTTGCTGGCGGATATCCAGTCCTACCCCACAAAGTTGCTGGCGGATATCAAGTTCTACCCCATTAAGTTGCTGGCGGATATCCAGTCCTACCACATGAAGTTACTGGCGGATATCCAGCTTGAGAATATCCTCGGAAGCTTGCGTCTTAGAGAGACGACTTCTGGTGAGTCTCGCGGATTTCTCTCGGCCAGATTCAATTTGGCGGCAAAATTTGGCTCGTGCAAAGCGGCTGGTTGGTACGGGCCTCGTAACAGCTTTGCTCGCTGATCTCTCTAGCTCTCCTCGAACCTGTAACTTCTCGCCACTAAAAATCGTCTTCGTTGCTTTATTTCTGGCAATTTTCTCTTCTTTAGTGCTCGTGCTGCTACAGAGCTTGTCAGTCGAGGCTTTTGGAAAAGGGATCACTTTACATGAAGTCGCTGTGTGTTTCAAGGGAAGTTTTTCCTCTGAATTACATGACGAAGGGGAAATTTTCACTAAAGAAGCTGAACTTCTGCTTATGGAGAATACTTTTCCTGGGCCATGTCCAGACTTAGGAGCCCTTTCACTAGGGATGAGTACCCCTTTTCGTCGGTGGGGAGACTTATTCTGGTTCTTCCTTCTGGAACTGAGACTGTGTTCCATGCAGTTAATGAAACTCTGGATATTACAGTCATCTTGTAGAGCCAGCAAAGCTTCTCCATTAACAGCTATGTTGTGTTTCAAATCCGTCGTGGAATCTGCCGAGCTTTTTTTTCTTTTTCCAGTATTTAAACTGGACTTGAAATCAGCCATGAGCTGCGTGAAATCTTTCTGCTGCTGAGGAGAAGATTCGACTCCAGTTTTCGACGACACCAAGCTAGAAGAACACCAAGAATCTTCTGTTGAAGAAGAATCATCGGAACCATCTGTTATTCTACCAGAACTAGGCTGCAATTTCTTCATGTGCCCGGACTCAACTGCTGATAATTCGTTCACTTCAGCGATGGGGACTTTGGTAACGATACTATAGGCACTCGGGGCATTACCTGGGTTCATCGATGGTAATTTATTACCACACTTAGGTAATCCGTTCGGTTTCCCCTGATCATTTTCCTTGACACTGATCAAGTCGCTAATTTCATCTCGTGTAGCAAGGACGTTTGTGGGATTTCCAGTGAACCTCTTCGGTTGCAGATGCTTTTCATCAGGCTGGTTTACCCGTGTACCACCATTTTCAGGCCCAGATGCCCCTTCTGAAGCCCCAGAGGTTGGGGACGGGGTGGAAGGAGTATGGGATTTTCTTTGACCCTCGCTGGAGGATGTGGGGAATAGGGTGTAGGGTTTAACCTCCCCACGCATGTCACAGATGACATTCGTCAAAGCCATGATGTAATTCTTGGCCAGAGTCAAAGTTTCTATTTTAGATAATTTTCTTTCCCTCTTGACGTGCGGGATTACTTCCCTCAGACCCTGTGAGGGAAATTAGAAAATTAGTTTTGTATTTCATGGCAGTGACACAATCATTGTAAATAAGTATTTTGAAACGTAGTAGATGAATAAAAATGTACAAGACACACCAGCAAAACAATTTGACACATGGTGTGTGTATAAGTAAATATCATATAAGAAATTTTGAATATTTTTTAAAATGTTAAATTTGAAGGTAAAAATTCGAAATTATAATCGGCCTCACAGTAATTAATATGACTGCTTTTTAATCGTAAATAGCAATTTTCTCTACGCAACACCTTCAGCAACCTGTTACGCTACGCAACACCTTCAGCAACCTGTTACGCTACGCAACACCTTCAGCAACCTGTTACTCATGCTACGCAACACCTTCAGCAACCTGTTACTCATGCTACGCAACACCTTCAGCAACCTGTTACTCATGCTACGCAACACCTTCAGCAACCTGTTACTCACGCTACGCAACACCTTCAGCAACTCACGCTACGCAACACCTTCAGCAACTCACGCTACGCAACACCTTCAGCAACACTTGCTTCAACAAAGTAAAGAACACTGCTGGATGAGCTCTGCATCAATAAAATACATTACACAGAAAAGTACGCACAAATGGAAACTTAATTCATGATGCTGATGAAGTTTAAGGCGTCAAAAAACAGTGAAGTCATTCATCTTGTTCATGGAAACTGCAACAGAGATTCTATTTATGTATCCAAACTCCTTTTTTGATCAATATTCTAGTTTCTCAAGTTCTTATACCGCTTGTATGCCGGCCATCTCATGCTTTAAATAATAATCGTTTAATTTTTCGATGTCCTTCATACATTCCAAAAGAACATCACATGTTTTTCAATGTCCTTCATACATTCCAAAAGAACATCACATGTTTTTCAATGTCCTTCATACATTCCAAAAGAACATCACATGTTTTTCGATGCTCTTCATATATTTCAAAAGAACATCACATGTTTTTCGATGCTCTTTTACACATTCCTAAGGAACAACATAAATTTTTTTGGAGTTAACGTCAACGTGAATTATTTAACATGGGTTGTTTAAAAAACAGATGGCTAGGCATTGCTTTTACATATAAATTGACGTCGAACAAATGGGTCATCCATCTTGTATTACTATACAAACTATACAACTATAAATACACGATTACAAGACTTGCTTGTCCAGCCTAAGCAATAATTTCCAGAACTTCTCAGGTATACCTGACGTGGTACCTGACAGGTACACCTGAACCACTGGGTACCAGGGCTAGTCAGGTATACCTGACGTGGTACCTGACAGGTACACCTGAACCACTGGATACCAGGGCTAGTCAGGTATACCTGACCTGGTACCTGACAGGCACGCCTTAAAGGCTTATTGTGCGGATAAAATGTGACGTTTTTATGCTTTATCTTCTCTCAGGTATATGTATATACAGGTATATATACTGGGATATATAAAGGTACATATACAAGTATATATGCAGCTACATATGCAGGTATGTATGCAGGTACATAAACAGGTATATATACAGTTACACATCCTTCCTTTACTCTATATTCTCTGTGATTACACTCCCTCCACACTTATCTCTTTTTTCGTTTATCTACTCTCTACTCTTCCTCTTTTATCATCTCTTTTACGAGCATTAATATTATTCCCCAACACATATTTCTGCCCCCACTCTTCCCCTACTCTTCCCCACCACTCCCCACGATGCCTAGACTCAATGTCTGCCTCTGGGGAACAGCTCCGTCAGATGAGGTTATTTGAAGGTTCCCCAAGTCTTCCCCAAGNGGGTAGGACTGGATATCCGCCAGCAACTTTATGGAGTAGGACTGGATATCCGCCAGCAACTTAATGGGGTAAGACTGGATATCCGCCAGCAACTTTGTAGGGTAAGACTGGATATCCGCCAGTAACTTTATGTGGTATGACTGGATATCCGCCAACAACTTTGTGGGGTAGGATTGGATATCCACCAGTAACTTTATGGGGCAAAACTGAATATCTCGCAGTAACTTTTTTGGGGTAGGACTGGATATCTAGTAGTGACTTTATGGGGTACAGTTGGATATTCAGTAGTAACTTTTTTGGGGTACAACTTGATATCCGCCAGTAACTTTATGGGGTACAAGTAGATATCTGGTAGTAACATCATGAAGTACTACTGGATATTTAGCAGTAACTTTGTGGGGTGTTACTAAAAATCCAGACTTAACTTTATGGGGTAGGACTGGATATTCAGTACTAACTTTATGGGGTAGGAGTGGATATCCAGCAGTGATTTCATGGCTTGAACAGCCAGGCAGAGACAGAAAGCAAAATGATAACAAAAATACGTATAATTCGCACAGTTCTATGGTTACAGTTTTACGTGATGTGCAGATAAAATTGGTAAGAAAATTCTTTAATTTACAATACCGGAGTGAGAAAATGTACTTTTTTGAAGAAATTGAAATGTAAGCAAAATATAACAGCCTCCATAAATTATAAAAATAGAAATTTAGTACATTAACGATATTTAGAAGATGAAATTCCAACAAGATACTCATATATATTCCTACAACAAAGGTTTAATAAACAATAAAAAACGAGATAGAAGTGAAGCGCTGCTTAGAAAGAAAATTAATTTTTGATTTTAAGAGAAATTTAATTTTAATTCCTCAATAATTTTATTCGTTAGCTCAAGCACGTGAATTTCTACATGAAACACGTGGGTTTCATCGTGAAAAATATGAAGCCCAAACACAAACTTATTTTTTCTCCTCACGTGTGTTTCTTGAAATAAATTTTCTATCTCACACGTACATAGTGTAAGATATTCAATGACAATATTAACGATAAAATAAAGAAAGTAGAAAAGTATACCGCCAGTATAGCAGCTGTGTTTGCCTGATTACTCAACATTTTGGATATATGCCATATAATCTTTCTATTGATGTATTTCTCTTCCATTCTATAGCTTAGTAATAGTATATCAAATGAGGTTGCATACTACATAAATGGTGCTGAATAAAAACTATGTAGTGGTATAAGAAAATAACAATAAACTGTGCCAATATCTTCAGGGATATTGTTTAACGATAATAATTATTTTAAATAATATTTTCATATTAACTTTTAATGAAAGGTACCATTTACTTGAAGTACTGCTGGTGCTGAATACCACTGGGACAATATACCACTAGAAGTAGGTACCTTTAGTACCGAGTATATCTAGTAACAGGTATCTGGTAGCAGGTATCTAGTAACAGATATCTGGTAGCAGGTATCTAGTAACAGGTATCTGGTAGCAGGTATCTAGTAACAGGTATCTGGTATCAGGTATCATTTGTGGTAAGAAATACTCTATTCTCAGGGTCATATAATGCTCAGGCAGGCATTATCTAGTTACATAATATAGTAACAATCAAGTAATCCAAGTAACACAATCTAGTAAAACAGTATCATAATCTAGTCCTCCAAGTACTATAATGTAGTAATCCAAGTAACACAATCTAGTGCAATCAGTAACACAATCTAGTAACCCAAGTAACACAACATGGTAATCCTAGGAACACAATATGGTAATCCAAGTAACACAATATGATAATCCTAGTAACACAATATGGTAACCCAAATAACAATATGGTAATCCTAGTAACACAATCTGGTAATCCTAGTAACACAATATGGTAACCCAAATAACAATATGGTAATCCTAGTAACAATATGGTAATCCTAGTAACACAACATGGTAATCCTAGTAACACAATTCAGTAGATGCAAAGTTAGAAGGTATATGAAGCCAAAGATATAAATGATGCAATACCTTCCTATAACTCGATTAACTAGTAACTTACTATGATAAATATGTTGCCTGATCATACATGTATGTCAGAGAACTTATGAATAAAATGTACGCTAACAAAATACAGTAAGATTTTCAAAAAAATTTGGGGGGTGAGGGGAATACAATCCCCCTCGTCTAATTAGAGGGAAAATTATTTAAATTTAAGAACGCAAATCTCTACCCAGAAACATTATTTAAAAGTTCACTAAATTTACTTAAGATTTCTGGTCGATAATTTGCTGATTTTTTGTCAAATTTGTTTCAAAAGTTAAGATTGATGCAAGATGGTTCCATGTTATATATTTTCAGTGAAATATTGCGTATTAGTTTCTTTATTAACAGTGAACATTTACAGAAGAAATGTAGCATGGATTCAGTGTGTAATGGATACTAATATACAGAAATGTAAACTGAAACACATTGATATTTGTTGTGTCTAAAAATTTATTTTGGTCAACCGTACATTGGTTATGCAAAAGTTTCAATCGTGGGAATTAGCGGCTTGACATTCCAAGATCCGTTTGAATTAAAAATTATTCAAACATTCCAATAACTATCAATGTATAAAAATTCCATATGAAAATTCCCGCTGGTTCGTCTCGCTGTGCTTGCTTGTGGCTGTCCTCATGCAAATGTTTGGGAACAAAATAAAAATACACTGGGAAGTGGCATTCCTAGTCCATTGCCTCTGGAACTTTCCTCCCCGTCATTACTTAAAGAACACAGAAACTGAACACAAGCCAAGTGTATAAGACATGTAATACCTAATTGTAAGTACAAGTATGAGGTAAATACTTGTGCTGTGACTGCAGTACTTGTATACAGTAAATACTTGTACTATGACTGCAGTATTTGTATACAGTAAATATTTGTACTGTGACTGCAGTATTTGTATACAGTAAATACTTGTACTGTGACTGCAGTATTTGTATACAGTAAATACTTGTACTGTGACTGCAGTACTTGTATACAGTAAATACTTGTACTGTGACTGCAGTACTTGTGTACCGTAAATACTTGTACTGTGACTGCAGTACTTGTATACAGTAAATACTTGTACTGTGACTGCAGTATTTGTATACAGTAAATACTTGTACTGTGACTGCAGTATTTGTATACAGTAAATACTTGTACTGTGACTGCAGTATTTGTATACAGTAAATAATAACGCCGCTACGAGACAGTGTAACCAGTATATAGTCATTAATGTGATATACGTGCTCTGTGTGATACTATAATCTTTACTATAGAAATACTTGATTAGTGGCCACTAGATTAATGACATGATTGTCACTGCTAGATTAATGACATGATTGTCATTACTAGATTAATGACATGATTGTCACTACAAGGTTAATGACATGATTGCCACTACCAGATTAATGACATGATTGTCGCAGCTAGATTAATGACATGATTAGTCACCACTAGTTTAATCAGCAATCGCAAGTAGAGGCGGATTTGTAATCATATTAAAACAATTAAACTAATATTACTACGTTACTGCATTGTTATATATACATTTAAAATTACTCCTGCCTGTCTTCAACTACTGTTACGTCCCTGTTATATTAATGTTATATTAATAATCGTTAGAATAATTCTCGAAAATGTTGAGCAGCTTCTCAAAATAAAATAAAACAATTAACAATGCTTAGCATCCAAGCTTTCATGTCTGTGACTGTAAACCTAACATCGAAAAAGGATTTTTGTCCATCAAATGACTCTTGCTGGCAACTATTGATGAAATATTTTCCTTCATATACAACAACAGACTTTCTTGCAGCAAACGAGTAGTTTTGAACTGTCCACGGTTGCTAAGCAACGCCTGCGACTGTCTCTGACTGTCCACGGTTGCTAAGTAATGCCTGCGAGGTCTCTGGCTGTCCACGGTTGCTAAGCAACGCCTGCGAGGTCTCTGGCTGTCCACGGTTGCTAAGC
>VCRD01009310.1:8365-19770 GCA_006783055.1 Trinorchestia longiramus
GTGGCGCGGTCAGTCTCTCAGTCATATCTTCTCCCCAGTTGTCCTGACACTCCTTTTTTAATTTTCTCTTTGTGTCATTATGACAGGTTGTGGGTCTCTTTGTGTCATTATGACAGGTTGTGGGTCTCTTTGTGTCATTATGACAGGTTGTGGGTCTCTTTATGTCATCATGACAGATTATGGGTCTCTTTCATTGAACAAATAATTGTGTTATATAGAGTTATGAAGCCTGAAACTTTCTTATAGTTATGCAGTCCGTAGAGTCCGTAGTATTACTAAAGAACGATATGCAGTCTAAATAATAGCACTTAGATCACTGCTCGTTAGAATATTTGTATGTGGGAAACACTACGATGACTAACATAAGTATTTGAACTTTTTTATTCCATAAATTTTTTATGAATTGATGCCTTTTAAGCTAATACTTTCTTTAACGTAACTACTCCTACGTACATAATTTTAATGCTTTTGTGGCTTATGTGAACATTTTCATATTTGTATTCTTTACATCGCATATGAAGGTAAGATAGAGACTGCAGGACCACAAAGTTTGCTTTAAAATAAACGTTTACTTCATTTACTTCTCTTACAAAGTGTTCGGTTTTAAACGCTGTTTTTTTACAAACACGTTCACCCGAACCCAGACTTTTTTCCTTGCTTCTTACGAGCGCAAGTATTGCGACATCATCATTCATGAATCTTTTCTATTACGACGTAATAAACTTCATATTCTGCTCACAAATACTCGTGATCTTTTCATCATGACAGAGATTATCTTAGTCTTTTCATCACGATGCAGGTTGTGTTAATCTTTTTATCACGGTGCAATAATTTTGTTGTCACACATAGATTACCTTATTCTTTATTACAAGCACGCAGCCCTCATCAGCATTGATAAATCTATTCTTCGCTTGTGCTCTCATGCAAGCGCTGCAGGTGGTCGCCCATCATTGTGTAGGTAGAGCTGAATATTGTGTGTTTGCCAGTCTGTGTTCATGCGAGGCAACAGCGCTGCTCATCATCAACTGATCGCGTGTCTTGGCCACCGCTGCCACTGACAAGCTCCTTACAAAATCGTACATGCTTTGTCACGACAAAAAATATCTACAATTTGGTACTTAATTTCGCTGCTCTAGTTTTCATTTACAATAAACTGAAGAACTTGGATGCATTTTGGTGTATGGATAATTCATGAATTTCGCGCTGACCACTCGCGCACCTGGTTTCAATTTCGCAGTCCTTGAAAAGTTAATCCTTTCAGTACCAAATTAATTGCGAAGATTTAAAGAACTGCCATACATATATGTACTCCTGGTCTATGGGTTCACATTTGTCAAAAAAAATTTTGTGACCCTCCGACCCCCCTCACCCCCCAAATAGGGTGGGGCATATATGTACCGCTGGTACTGAAAGGGTTAAGCAGGCGAACTCTAAAAGCAAGCAGGAGACGAGAATTTTTACTGGGACATATATGTACCACTGCTAATGAAAGGGTTAAGTTGTTTTCCGAAAATATTTTTGTGAACAATTTGTGTTTTGTACCCCTCGGTTTCTGAGCCCCTCTCTGTCTCAGCGAGTTCCGCCCGGGTAGATGCTGCGAGAAGCCTATAGCTGTGATGACAGCGCGCTGTGCGCAGCAGCCACGGCCGTGGTGCTCTCTTATAAAAAGTACAGCGAGATCCATTCGATTTAGAGTGGCACTTCTTCCTGACTCAGTATGTAGCAGTTGTCACAGACTCAGTACGTGGCAGTTGTCACAGGCTCAGTACGTGGCAGTTGTCACAGACTCAGTACGTGGCAGTTGTCACAGACTCAGTACGTGGCAGTTGTCACAGACTCAGTACGTGGCAGTTGTCACAGACTCAGTACGTGGCAGTTGTCACAGACTCCTCACCTGAGTGTTTTGCGACATGCGACGTCAGCTATAGCAGCTCAAACCGTCACTCATATCATAAAGGATCCTGTCAGTTGAACTGCAGCCGATAGTCGCCCACTCTGGGCATCACATTTATCGTTGAATTAATAGATTCAAGAGTGAAGTGTTTGCACGACGTGTGTATCTGCAGCGTGGGGTGAAGCTAATATTCATGCTTTATTCAGATGTGACCTTGAGGGATATTAAATTGGTATGCATTCACTTTATTCAAGAAATTCTGTCGTGTACGAAAATAAGCCTTTGTTTATTTGTCAGTTCAATTCAGCATATCTCTAACTCTCAGGTACTCTGGCATTCCGAATACTCAAGGCTTGGGAATTAAATTTCTATACGTATGAAGGCTATGTACAGTTTCACAAGAACTCACCTCGACGAGCACAGGCATATCTTTTGACTTGGACCAGCGATTTTTTGACTCGTAGCACCGATCTTTCTACAAGTATATGCAAATTTTTAGCACCAGCTAAATGATATTTACGACTTGTAGGGTCGATCTATTGACAAACTTGGAGAATCTTTTTAACTGAACTATTGATATTCTCTTCTCGGACCTATCTTACAACAGGCTTTGTAATCTTTCAAATCGAACGTACGATATTTGTAATTTGTAAGATCTATCTCTCAACAAAGTTAAGCCATCTTTCAAACCAGGCGTAGTTCTCTATTCGTGGCTGTCGATCTGTCGGCGCTTGGGAGCGATGTGCCAACAAAGTAGCTCAAAGGGAATAGTATTGGATCATTGTATTGTCGTGAGCTTAGGGATCTACGGGACTCAACGCTTCTCAGGGCAGGTAAGGTTCCTGAATTATTCCCTGGCCTAATGTGTGTCCTAGTTAGCATCTATAGAAGAAGAGGTCTTCCCGAGTAAAGTCCTAAATGCTACCTGCTGTATATTTAGCGAAGCTATTTTAAAGAACGTGTCGTAGATTTAAAATTCAGAGTAAGATAGGCTTGTTTTTTTCCTTTTTTGTATTATTTTTCGATAGTGGAGTGCTATAGGTGATAACACTGCGACAGAGTCTCAAGGATTTACACCCCAAAATGCTAAAAACATATTTTCAACAGTTGACGCCAGTACGTTATTGATCCTGCATTGTCACATCGGCTGCAAGAAAGACCGATAAGATGGAATTAAATCTCCTATCTCTGAAATGACTTTAGCATGATTAGTCATATTTCCTATCTGCAGGAAAAATGTTATTTTTATATTTTCGAAGAAGTACCAACTCCTTCACCGCAATTGAGTCGGTTCCTATATATTTTTCGTTTTAAATCTCCGGTTTAAAGTAATCATTCTCAACTAAAATAAAATTTGACCGAGTTCAATCAAATGCCTCAGCATGGCAATAATTGAGTTGCATGAACTGTTCTCTACCTTTAAAGTTCGTGTGTTGTTATGACGTTACGAAACCTTAATACCGGAATGCTACCGGCCCTCTGTAAAAATTAAAAAAATGGTTTGCATTTAACACATCCAGATGTGTCAAAAAACCTATTCGTGCAGGAGAACATGACTTTCGGATCCATACAGGGACTGCAGTATTGAACACACTGGTCCCTGCCAAAACGATTCTAAACTCTTACCGTCACAGTATATTCTTGAGAAGAAAAATGTTACTAAATATTACTTGAACTTGATAACTTCTTCCTATAAGAAATACGTATACCACATGTTTTGCATACACGAGTACGTTTTGAATTCTTCATTATTATAAATAATTCACGTTTTTTAGTACTTCAAATATTTTATGCATAAGGAGGTGTTCTAAACAATTATTCGTTAACATTTACCGACTTGCTGGAGTGCAAGTTCTACGACTAAAACTGGATTTCAACTTCCAAATATTTCTTTAACAAAAATGTTTTCTGTTCGTAGCGTGTCTGAGCGCTCGAGTTTGTAACTGGCAGAGTTTCGATGCGAAAATGAATTAATTTGTTTGATGTTTTACCCCAGCTGAATGTGTGTTTGTCAGCTGAATATTTATGCATTGATTGAATGTTTGTATACTAATTGAATGTTTTTGCACAAAATAATTGAATGTTATTCAGTAATTGAATATTTTAAAATATATTTATGGAATTTCTAATTACTAGCTGAATATTTGAGGTCATTCTTAAGAAGCTATACTCTTTTGAAGCAAGAACATAACCACACACCAAGACCCAGTTCAACACCCTCAGTTTTAACCACATCCTAGTAACTCTCTAAAATAGAGCTTTATAAAGCACAACGCCTCTGAATTAGTGATGACCTGCTGCTATACAGCACTCCTTTTCACCGTCACCACCCTGCCACCGTCAGCACCCTGCCACCGTCAACACCCTGCCACCGTCAACACCCTGCCACCGTCAACACCCTCATCACAGCCCTGTTTCTTCAGGACGCGAGAGACAACAGGCTTTGTCTAGGCTGCTGAGGCAATAGACCAGCGTGTCTCACTTCGAAGCGTCGCCTGAGATCGCATAATAGGCAGCCTTGATTTGGCAGCCGAGCCAGATTTAGCTTCCAGCCCGAGTCAAGCCTGCAGAGGCATAAGGAAAAGATTTATTCGTCGTATTTCAGAATGAGATGACAACAAAGAAATACTTAGGAAATGCTAAAAATAATGCCAGAGTAGAGGGATGACGTAGCAAAATAAAGATATTTGTGATGACGTTATGAGCAAACAAATGTGGTCTCATTTTTAATAGCCCAGATTTCTAAAAATGGTTTTCGAATTAGAACTAAATCAGTGTATCATTCTAGCACGCATCATACTCTTGACTTGTTATCTACCAATATTTGAATCAGCAACACGTGTTGTACAAGCCTGCTGTGGGTTTAATTATCAGGATTGGTTGGTTGCACTTGAGCTTTACCCTCTTTCACTTCATTTTAATCTCTTATTGGAGAGGCTGATGCATTAATATTGTGCGTGCGTGTCTTCCTTTCTCGCTATTTCTTACCAAATTTCCTTTTTGCACCTTTGAGTTATGCTAAATGTTTTGCAAGTTGTAATAGGCTGAGCCAAGCTTTACACTGTAATTTAGAAGAGAATGAGGCTATAGGAACGAACCTTCTGGCCCATTCTTGGGTCGGATAATTACTTCGATAATTATTCGGTTGTTTACCCAAGTCCCATGCCGTATTTCTAGCCGCGTCAACCATGTCGGCAGCGGGATTCGAACCCGGGTCTTTCCGCTCGCAAGCAGATTCGCTCACCAGTCGACCAAGCTGGTGATTTCGAGCCTCTGTATTGCCATTTTGTTGACGTCTTGAGCAGGGTTACTATGAAGATCTCCTTTGACCCTCGACTGCATTGCTGGTTCTTGGTTCCTGGTTGTGGGTTTCAAAGTCAAAATGATAACAATAACTGTGGTAACAATTTAAGAAAGAAAAGACAAAGTAGTAACTTCATTCAGTCACTCAATAAAAGAATTAAACATGAACAACAAAGAGTTTTTGTGCTTAAAAAGGAAGGTAATTCATTATCTGTTGTATAAATAAGCAAAATGTTCTTGTTTATAATTAACATAAGTTACTCGAGAAATAGAGCGCCCAAAAATTTAAGTTCTTAACTCGAAACGATAAGAAAATTAGCAATCATTTTCTCTTCAAGCAACGTTTGCCTTTATCAACCAAGTAACACGATCAGTAGCGAGAAACTAAAGGCATGCTGTAACTATTTGTGCACGTTAACATCTACAATAACTTTCTCTTTTGAATTTCTTTCTATGCCTGAAAAGAAAATTTCTTTCTTTCTGTCTTTCTTTCGTCTGAGAGACTTTTTACTAAAGAAATACTTTCTTGAAATAAAGAAAAAAGTATGTTACCGTACTCATGTTGGCAGAGAGACATACCGATGTGCTTGTATTATTGATGAAAACTTTCTTTGATTCCTTTAGAACGTCATCTTTGGGTGCGCTGTGAGTGAGGAAATATTCTGTTTGGAAAGCAGACAGAGCAGAATTGCAATTCGTGAGTCAACCTACATTCGGTGACTCGAAAAAACGAATTATTAGTGCATTATCCCTTGGGACACACAATACAATTCATTGTTACATTCAATTTAATCAAGTCTCCAGTCTCACAAAGAGAAAGAATTTCATGAAGGAGGTTTTCTCCCTCCCGACATGAGCATCATCCCCAGATTAAAATTCATGTCCACCTTCAAGTGTTCGCCAGTCTATCTCTTGGTGCCGGGGATTTAAAATGCGACACTTTTCCTGATGAGCATAAATAAGGAAATGTCATTGCTGATTCGCACAATTCTCGGCTTTGATTAGGAACAAAGCGTTGTGCGCCGCTCAAATAACGCGTGCGAGGACGTGGAAGGAAACTGAGCAGCCCGGGCAATTTTCCTTTGCTTCCCAGAATTTCTTTCTCTGACAGCGGTTCCATTTTTTGGCGAATATTTTGGGCGTGTTTGAAATTCAGTGGGTCGGAAGCAAGTTCCGAGCCACCCCAAAATTCTTTGAATGTCCAGTTATCAGGTCGACTGCGTCAGGAAGCACACGTGTTCTGGGGTACGCAAACTAGAGTTAGCAGTCCCGGCTTGAGGATTATTGACAGTAGATTTTTGTCGAGATCAGTTATCAAGACAAATAAACTTCAGATTATTGTTTTGCCCTGTTTGACGCATAATATCATCTTAGTAAAGAACGAAAACTTTCATACTTTTGTGACCAATAAATTCAAGTAAACGTTTTTAACACATTGACTCCGATTGCCTAATTGGTGTAAAACTTCACTTTGTACGCATAGTCACTAGAAGGATCTGAAAAAATTACAGAACCTAACCTAAGTGGTACACATACGTACCACTTCGGAGTCAACGTGTTAAGCGTAGATTGCAAACGGCAAGTTATTTTTTTGCAGCTATTGTTTTGATTTAACATATCTACGACTTTTTAAGCCTCATATGTAGAGTTTAACTGACCAGAGTATTTGCTGAACATTAGCTCTATTTGAATTTCCAAGCAGAAACATTTCACTTTTTTGCATAAAATATTGGCTCAACTTTTTAGACTAATATGAGCGCCAATGTTTTTAGTGCCATAAAATATTCTTGTTCATTAAATCGGGATTATCTTTAGATTTAAATTTTGATGGAAAGTTAATTGATACACTGGAAACTACAAGTTTTCTTTGCTACTTCACGTAATTATGTACATAATTATGTACAATCAATTAAAAGTAATGAGCTGCGCCACAGGTGAGCGACGTTCTCGCCGACACGAAAGTGGTTTTGATGTTAACAATTAAAATTAACAATGCATTACATCAACGTATTTTGAATACGTAAATTTATACTGAGATGCACTGTAACTAATTAATAGTAATTATGTACAAAATTACTATACTGTTGCACGTTCACTGCTTCATTTATTTTGTGCTGACCAATGTAAGTTTTCTTAACCAATAAGAAAATGATGGAACGCTAACTAATCTCATTAAAGTTCCGCACCAGTATAAACTAACCAATTGAAGGGTGGACAGCACTAGTGGACTACTTGCATTTTTTCCCACGGGAAATAATGCAAGTAGTCCACTAGTGCTGTCCACCCTTCATATAGTAAACTACTGGATCGTAATCGCCTCTGTCAGCGCTGTGTTAGCGACAGCACGGGAGTGGACTACTTGCATTTTTTCCCGTGGAAAATATATTATATTTACCACGGGAAAAAATGCAAGTAGTCCACTAGTGCTTTCCACCCTTCAATTATGATGTGAGGTTTGTCCTTCAATTTGTGCAATTGATTACTGAGCCGAGACAGGCAATTGACTAAGTTTACTAACAGATAAATTAGGTATTAAATAAAAATTAAATGAATTAGGTATCAATACTTATAAAGGACTTCTCAATTGGTAATTTGAGAGAGCGACATGTATCACAAAAATCGAAATTTCAATGATAACCATCAAAGAAAAATTCCCCCAAAGAATCTTAACACGTTGACTCTGATTGCCTGATTGGTGTAAAACTTCACTTTGTACGCATAGTCACTAGAAGGATCTGAAAAAATTTCAGAACCTAACCTCAGTGGTACACATACGTACCACTTCGGAGTCAACGTGTTAATAACAGTTCTTTCAAAAACATTGCATCATTTCACGGTATCAACTACGATGGAAATTAAGTAACTTTGTTTGTCTGTTTCGGCGTTAATATTCAGGCCTCACTGAAACTTTACAGACATTTCCAGCATCCACCTACATTATATCGAGATCTGCTAAATTGTGCACGACTAGTATTCAGTAACGTCTGTAAAATGATGTCCGTCATTTGTCCATGTCGACTCTTCTATCTTTTTCTGACATCCTAAAGACAGATCGTAGATTGCAGCGCTGTTCAGGTGCGCGGCATCTGATCAAAGAAATTATTATTTTACGTAGCTTTAATTGTGACCTCCAGCTGGCCTCCATCAACTGGACAGGAAGCATTTCAATGAACTTCAACCATTTCACGGCTGAGTGAGCTTAATGGACCGAATGTTTTGAGAGGCCTGAATGGTATTAAAACGTGCCTTGACAGAAGCTACTTGTCTCGTCAGCCACATGGCAGCCAATGAGGGACTTTTATGTGGTAACATTCTGACCTGATATCTAGTGGAGAGTTGGAAGAATTATGACTTTGGTCGAAAAACGCAGGTGTCCCTGTATCAGATGGACCAATTCCTACCGATGTCAGATAATAGGGTGAGAAATTAGGTACTCCAATATTTTATCAGAGCTTGCGAGAAATATTTTACTAATTCAGCCGCCAAAATTTTATTTTAATGTTCGTGAAGTCAACTCAGTAATAGATTGCAGTTCTTATTTAAAGAATGAGAACTTACATTCCCATGTACAAATTACCATAAGGACAATAATTCACCTCTCTTGCTAGTCGTAGCAGTTTATGTCATCTGAGATTGCATGCATTTTTCTTACTTGGTCATTTTTTATTCTAGTATTACAGTGATGATCACCTTTATTGAGGATAGATGGTCGGAGAATCCTTTAAATACATAAATTATTTGTCAGTGAAGAACCGATGTTGCTACTACATAGAGAAAACTAATTTAAATCAAACTAATTATCTGTTTTCACATGATTAGCAATAGGTCTCTTAGTTCTCAATTCGTGGTTGTCCGTGTCAAAATAAAGGCATGTCTTACTTCTGAAGTGTCTCTCAATAGATTTCTCCTGACGTGTCTCATTGTCAAAGTTCACAAAAGCAATTCAAGATTTTCCCTTTCCTGCGCGCACGATAACTTAGAATTTGGTGTTTGCTTTTGACTCGAGTTTAAGGTCCATTGCATACGAGTTTTAGGGTCGAGTTTGGTCTTGTTGCTGACTGAAGTGATGATACGTTGTGCTCCAGCTCACTAATCTGAATACTGTTCCATTCAAAAGTTGGGTTGGGAGAATTATTGGGAATTGTAATTTGATTGCATTATAACAATTATAGTGGCCTAAGAGGCTAAGCGTTTAAAGGCTAATTGTGGAGAATTTCAACCTAACAGTGATTTGATAGGACACTGAATCTACGAATGTTTTTAGAAGTTGATACTGCAAACACTGTTTTAGCACTCCATTAAGAGGTGCTTTCACGGGACTATGAAATGAATTCATGATTAATATATGTATTTTTTCACAATCAATACAGGCATATTATTAAGCTTTAATAATTTTTTCACATGATTAAAATTTTATAAGAGATATGACATACGTATATAATTATTGTATGTCTTCATATTCTGTTGACATCGAGATGCACTGCACACGCTGTTCCCTGCACTGCACACGNCGCTTCTCAGGGCAGGTAAGGTTCCTGAATTATTCCCTGGCCTAATGTGTGTCCTAGTTAGCATCTATAGAAGAAGAGGTCTTCCTGAGTAAAGTCCTAAATGCTACCTGCTGTATATTTAGCGAAGCTATTTTAAAGAACGTGTCGTAGATTTAAAATTCAAAGTGAGATAGGCTTGTTTTTTTCCTTTTTTGTATTATTTTTCGATAGTGGAGTGCTATAGGTGATAGCACTGCGACAGAGTCTCAAGGATTTACACCCCAAAATGCTAAAAACATATTTTCAATAGCTGACGCCAGTACGTTATTGATCCTGCATTGTCACATCGGCTGCAAGAAAGACCGATAAGATGGAATTAAATCTCCTATCTCTGAAATGACTTTAGCATGATTAATCATGTTTCCTATCTGCAGAAAAAATGCTATTTTTATATTTCCGAAGAAGTACCAACTCCTTCACCGCAATTGAGTCGCTTCTTACATATTTTTCGTCTTACATCTCCGGTTTAAAGTAATCATTCTCAACTAAAAAAAAATTTGACCAAGTTCAATCAAATGCCTCAACATGGCAATAATTGAGTTGCATGAATTGTTTTCTACCTTTAAAGTTCGTGTGCTGTTATGACGTTACGAAACCTTAACACGTTTGTTGCGATTGCCTAGCAGGTGCAAATCTTTACTTTGTACATACAGTCACTAGAAAGCTTTGAAAAAATTACAGAACCTAACCTGAGTGACCCACCGGTGGGTCGCATCGCAACAAACGTGTTAATACCGGAATGCTACCGGCCCTCTGTAAAAATTAAAGAAATGGTTTGCATTTAACACATCCAGATGCGTCAAAAAACCTATTCGTGCAGGAGAACATGACTTTCTGATCCATACAGGGACTCCAGTATTGAACACACTGGTCCCTGCCAAAACGATTCTAAACTCTTACCGTCACAGTATATTCTTGAGAAGAAAAATGTTACCAAATATTACTTGAACTTGATAACTTCTTCATATAAGAAATATACCACATGTTTTGCATACACGAGTACGTTTTGAATTCTTCATTATTATAAATAATTCACGTTTTTTAGTACTTCAAATATTTTAGGCATAAGGAGGTGTTCTAAACAATTATTCGTTAACATTTACCGACTTGCTGGAGTACAAGTTCTACGACTAAAACTGGATTTCAACTTCCAAATATTTCTTTAACAAAAATGTTTTCTGTTCGTAGCGTGTCTGTGCGCCCGAGTTTGTAACTGGCAGAGTTTCGATGCGAAAATGAATTAATTTGTTTGATGTTTTACCCCAGCTGAATGTGTTTGTCAGTTGAATATTTATGCATTGATTGAATGTTTGTATACTAATTGAATGCTTTTGCACAAGATGAATGTTTATTCAGTAATTGAATATTTTAAAATATATTTATGGAATTTCTAATTACTAGCTGAATATTTGAGGTCATTCTTAAGAAGCTATACTTTTTTGAAGCAAGAACATAACCACACACCAAGACCCAGTTCAACACCCTCAGTTTTAACCACATCCTAATAACTCTTTAGAATAGAGCTTTATAAAGCACAACGCCTCTGAATTAGTGATGACTTGTTGCTATACAGCACTTCTTTTCACCGTCAACACCCTGCCACCGTCAGCACCCTGCCACCGTTAACACCCTGCCACCGTCAACACCCTGCCACCGTC
>VCRD01009316.1:0-15058 GCA_006783055.1 Trinorchestia longiramus
TTGAATTTATTTATATATTTATACATATAAATAAATTCAAATAACTTTACTCATGTAATTTTGATTACACAATCTTAACTACGAAGAGTTATTCCCAACAATTAGAGCTGCTAAACTATTACTTTGTGTCGAATCAAACTCATTTTTATACGAGGACATTTCAGTACTTGAATGGAATAGTGTTCTCACGTGTAACACTAAATCAAAATGCATGCTATTCTGTGCACTGTTGTGAGAGCGTGTTTAACCGAGTGTTATCCATCAAAAACGCTTTCCATACTTTATTTGGCAGGAGAATTTGCCCCCTCCTGCTTCCATGTAAAAAGCTTAGCTCTGCACTGTCACGCGTAAGGTAATTAATGTCGGGTCTTAGCTGTGTTCAAAATAGGGTTATATTCTGTGAAACGACGTCCTGAATGTCCTCCAGTCTTTACGAGGTAATTGTTTTAGCGTAGGAGGACTGAAATTCCTGCCATGTGCTACAAACTCGACTGAACTTTCATGGTCAATAGAAGCCTCAGAGATGCATAAATTTCTGTTTGATCTAAGAATATATTGCGCGTAATTTTATTTTGTGTGCGGTGAATACATTTTCCTTAGTGATTCACGTTAAATATTTGTCATTTTTTGCAATCTTTTCAAATACAGTAAATAAATTCATAGTTTTTGTGGAATCCGACAAATATTAAAGTTTTATTTGACAATCTTTATGATGTTCAAGTGATACTGTCACTCTTTTCTCTAAATTTTCATTGAAGTTTGGTCCTTGATTGTAGCAACTTTTTTCTGAATCATGATTCACGATTGTCCATGTCGTGCTCTTTGCTTAATGAGCTGCTTTCAAATGTTATTAAAGTTCTGGTGTATGATCTTATATTAAAAGTATAATTTGTAAAAAATATGAAATCGCTGTATTTTAATGAAACAAGGATGGCAATGATACGTAAAAGGTTGGATATTTATGTCTGTTGTTTCAAATACTGTTCAAGCTGACCTCGGCAAAGCTCTGCCCTTTTCTTGGTGTGGCTTGTCACCTTTCTGACATCCTGCTCACTTATGTTGGATGTTAAGTCCTCCATTATACTTTTCAACTCTGCCAGAGTGCTTTCTTGACACCCGATGATGTGTGCCATGGCCTGGGCTAAGGGAGAGAAATCCAAGGGAGTGCAAGTCTGAAGAGCATGGGGCCAATGGTGATCCGTCCGATGTGAAATTAATATCACTAAATTTTGATTCCAAGAACTGAAAACGCAGGGCTGTCACATAGCAGCTGGCGCTGTCCTGCTGAAACCAGCATTAGCTTCTAGAGGCCACAGCCTTAACTGCGTGTCCGACTGCATTCTTCAGGATTTCCTCCAGGTCCATTAAAGATGACGGGTCCTTTAAATCAAACCATAGGGAGGATCCTACCCTACCCACTAAGGATAAAAAAAATTTCCATCAGCCCTCTTACACTCATCACAGCATGGGGGTTTGTTGGGGCCCAGTAGATGTTGATTTATTTATTTAGTGGCAGGTGGTACAAAGCAAACCATTTTTTACCTGATCAGATAACACGCTGGAACTAGTGCTCTTCGAAACGGCGAAAAAATTGCAAGCCGCCAGCCTGAATTTCTTGATTACCGGCTTGAGAATTGGCGTCAGGTACCGCTTGTGAGATACTTTACAGTTGAGATACGTTCTCAAAATTAGCTAGATGGTTCCATAGCTTCAACCTAACGTGTCTGCAACAAGCCTATTGAAGGATTTTGAATTTTGTCAGTTATATTTTGTACTGTCTTAAAGCTCTGCAATGCCACAAATTCCTCGTCAGTGGGGACCTGGGGTCAAACTGAAATCTGGTTATATCTCTTCACAACCAGGAAGAATTATTATCATTAGGAATTTAATGATAATAATTCACAGGTCTATTAAATGCGAGAATATTTGGCATCTGCAGTGGATGATCAGAGGAGAGTATATCCTAAATGCCCCTAGGATCTGCTTGATGCTCTGGAGTTGTCCGAATAGGAAGATGATAAACAATGACTGGTACTCAGGGAAAGGAGAATTTTGTTTGAAATGACGTACTTGGGGCATTTTTAAGAATGCCACTTTCGAATGAAATAATTAGAAGTGTGAACACTCATGCCATTTCATATAAATGTACAAGCTCTGCGGTAGCATAAATATCCTTGTTGTATTAACACGTTTGTTGCGATTGCCTGATTAGTGTAAAACTTCACTTTGTACGCATAGTCACTAGAAGGATCTGAAAAAATTACAGAACCTAACCTCAGTGACCCACCGGTGGGTCGCATCGCAACAAACGTGTTTAAATATTGTTATTAAATATTTCCACTGTTTTGGTACCATTATCTTTGCTTGCTAGCTAAGCTTCTCTTACTGCAAGAGCTCGTCAAATTGATCCATTTTTAGCTCGTCCAATCTGATTTTTTTCTCAAAATGTAGTTTTACATGTATTGGAACTATTTTTAATTTTTTATAAAAACAAACTTTTACCGCTTATATGACTTCAGAATCCGTTTTAATATTATGGGTTGGCCGCTGGTGAGTTTCCGTGGTATTTCTTGCCGATACTTAGGGATTTTAATGTTTCCTGAATTATATTTTCTCTGCGGTGACGGCAACACTTTAGAAGAACTTCGAAGCTTTTAAAGAGTTTGTAAGGTTTTTGTATCGCATAAAACAAGAACAAAACGCCGATTTCAGTGCCGTTGGCCCGTTTAAGTTGTTTGGGCTTCTCTGTGGTCAAGAATAGCGCATCCACTTACGCAATTGATCCGTCAGAACTCGCGTTCAGGAAGGATTTATGCCGAAGTGAAACGGTACTAAAAATGTTATGCCCTCCGAGGCACCAGAGAAAAATGTGTTTTTGTCCGCACACTGCGATGTCATGGAGGACTCACTGTAGATATGCAGTTACTCTTAATTCTTTCTGAAATTATATTGGCTTATTGTAACTACGAAACATTGCTTGACTCGTGTAAGTTGACCTCCATTATCACGGCTGTTCAAGTCACATCAGAGCTCAAATGAGAACAAGACTCATCTCCTACTCCATGAGTTGGTCACAAATCGGTCTTCACTTAAACTCTTTCACTACCAAATTATTTTCATACTCATCATAATATTGCGTAAATTACCACCTTATCTTTACTAATCTCTGTAATTTTGCCGTAATTTTGAACGAAACATTTAGAATATGCGACTAAAGGGAATGATTTTTAAAGTTTGTTTGAGACATATTAACCCAACAGTAGCGAAAGGATTAAAAGAAGCAGTAGTGTTCAGTTGTAGCGTGCCTGGCTGGAGGTGCCTCTCAGCCCTCCGTTAGAGGAGACGGCGCTCCTGTGTCTCCTCCACTGGCTGTACGTCTGTGGAACTGTGATCCCATTTCCGCTAATTACATTCACACATATTTAGTTTACATTCATTTTGCTTGCATACATTTAGCTTGCACACATTTAGCTTGCACACATTAAGCTTGCATTTATATTCTTGAATTCTCCTATTTTGTTGTCTGGGCTTTGTTTTCTGAGGTAAATGTGCAGTGTAAGTTTTATTTTCTCATACTTCAATATTGTAACCTGAAATTCGTGCACGTTCTCGACTCGCTTAGGAACTCAAGGATGACTCATTATTAAGCAAAAATGTGCGTGCACCCAAAGAAATGTATTTTTACTCCATTTCAAAATTGGACAATCGGCGCTTTTCGTCTCTATTGCAGTGCTTGCTGCAGTTCATTTGCTCTCCAAGCTTTGTGTTCCAGAAATGATGTTGGGGTCATCTCCAGCTGCAAGTATAAAGGCGTGGAATAAAATATGTATGTTGTACATGTTTGTCTTTTGAGCATCAGTGTACAGACGGTCTTTGTGAGCTTAGACGTACAAACTAGAAAAAAATTGGTCGCTAAAGGGTTAAGTAGTTCCATGCATCACAGATTTCGCGCTCACCACCTAGAGATGTTGTGGCTAGCGGTCGCAGAGTTAGTAGTAATTTTTTCTCTAGTGAGACGAGCATTAACTTCATGAAGTTACGTATTGTTGTAGGCCAGTAATTTGTTCACTGACCATGGCGGGTTTTAACCGTGATTATTTCAAGTGAAAAAGCTCTGCAATTTTCTCAAAGACGTACGTAAGTCTACCTATGCACATTATACCGTCACTTTTAAATTTTTCTTGCGGAGGAAATCTGTTCTGAATTCTTCCCTGTCACTCCTCATTAATTTGCATCGTCTCTCACTACATCCGACTTTCCTGCTGCTTCTAAAGATTTCAAGACCCAGGACGTGCCGTTCAGTTCCCTGTTCGGACTAGTTTCTTTGATGTTGTTCCGGTTTTCTTCTAAATTTCACGGTACAAACTGATCCTTTGAAACCCTGGCGTCATGTAAGCTCGAGACTACCCACGCTTTCAGGGCGATAATTGCGTGATATATTGACTCGAACTCGTGCACTATTACGTGAAACTAGACGAGACTCCGATTGTGTTGCAACCGACTGGAAGGGCCCTCAGGGGTTCAGTGTACCGTAAGATTTATTGTATGGTGTGGGCGTACAACACACGCTCAGTGTGCGCAGCCTGTCACCGAACAAACATCTAGTATTTACCTCGGTCGTTGATTGGCTGATATGTTTTCTATCAGCGAGAGTTGCTTTTGATGTTTCTGCCTGGCTCGCTTTCTCGATTTCCTGACGAGCAAATAATATGAGCTGAATATTGACACGATAAGGAGCTAACCTGTCGACTTGAGGGTGACTTCCGAAAGATTTTTGACTGAATTGCAGCGTCAGATGTCTTGAAAAATGTCAATAATGGGCCTAAAAACATGCTGTAGCTGTAGCTTGGATTTACGAACGTGAGGAATTGAACTAGATAGTTGAGAGAGATCAGCTTGCAGTAGTGTTGTTGATACTGACTTGATTTACTTTACACGTTTATTGTCTACAGTTCATTGATTTTCAGATCAAAGTTTGATTTTTCAAATATCTGGCTTAGGAGCCTATTTTACGACTGGAGTTTTAGAAAACCCCTGATAAAATAGAAAATGTGGTTACACTTGAAAGTATTTTTCCTTTCTGAGAAAAATTTGTATACGACGCGGGGAAGCTTCCTTCTTGGGGAAATTTTCCCTCTTGGGGAAATCTTCGTCAGGAGAATCTTTCACCATATTACAGTGACTTAACGCTCTACTGATACGAGGAGCTGGGCGCGCTGCTTATGCTTGCACCTATCAAACACTTGGCAAGTTTTTGCGACTCTGCAGCACTTTGGGAACAAAATATATTGATAAATCGAAATTTCTTATTCTTTTATGTTACATTCTCGTGCAGCACTTTAGGAACAAAATATGTTGATAAATCGAAATTTCTTATTCTTTTGTGTTACATACATTCTCGTGCAGCACTTTAGGAACAAATATATAGATAAATCTAAATTTCTTATTCTTTTGTGTTACATTCTCGTCCTTGTTTGCGAGACCAACCAATGTATTGGATTTATACACGAGTGTCTTCGTTAGTCTATTCTCTCACTCCTAGTACATCATGTTATCTCTTTATCCTGCTGATAGCAATGAGCTTTTTGAATCTAGACTATGAATTTCATGGCCTTATGATGCTTATTACTCCGGAGGTTACATTAAGTGATTGTTAATATATCACTGAAGGTAATCTGGAAAATTAAATGGACAACATTAATAGCTATAGTTGGTTGAAGCTCCAAAAAGTATTTCCACTCGTATTTTATTGGCGCGACCTTGCCGCAGACCTTCCCACTTTAGTTCAGGTGGTTCCTAAAATGCTCCAGGAAACTGTTCCTGCAAATTGGCGCGGAATTCTTTTGGGTCGAATAGAATCCCAGATTTACGACGTGACGAAATGTTTTCTGAGCCCCGTTCCGAAAATTACGCTATCGGCATTTGAGAAATCTTGAGCTTAGCGATTTACAGGGTCTGCATTGTGGGGCTTATTGCTGCCGTCACAGCGGGTCATTCTGGGAGAAGTGCGGGCAAGCATCGCACTGAAATGTGCAGACGCTGGTGTGCAGACGCTGGTGTGCAGACGCTGGTGTGCAGACGCTGGTGTGCAGACGCTGGTGTGCAGACGCTGGTGTACAGACTCCTAGCTTACGTTTTCATCCTCCGTTGTGTCTTGCTTTTGTGGTTGAGGTGTTACTCTGCTAGCCTTCAGCGTGAGTGCTGGCATTCGTGTTCATAATTTCACATTTCATTGTACGTGCTGGGTCAGATTTATGCTGTTGGTATTAGCCCAGACTTATCTCTTAGTCCTAATAACTACAGTACGAAAGTAGACACGAAAGTTCTGACACAATTTTATTTTGCTTGTATTGTTTTCCTATTTAAACTCATGACTTTTTTCCAGAAAACGACTAACGTTTAGAGTTTCAGGTTAAATAATATTTAAATAGGATTCAAGCTGCTCTTCTTGTTTCCAACGATGACAAAGCCTCACCAGGTAGTGGAATCACGAAGTTACATTTTAGAAATTTTCAAAATATCAAAAATTAGGCGCAGTACCGTCTACTGGGTTATTAACACGTTGCCTCCGATTGCCTGGCTGGTGTAAATCTTCACTTTGTGCGCATAGTCACTAGAAGGATCTGAAAAAATTACAGAACCTAACCCAAGTGGTCCACATACGTACCACTTCGGAGTCAACGTGTTAAGCGCTTCTGTGAGGCTGGTAGTGGGTAAGATCGATACATGAATGGTTGTCTAAGAACTGCAACAACTGAAAGTATAAAGAAAAGGATTGCCTCAAGGATTACAAGAAATCCACGAAGCCCAAGGAGAAAGATTACTGCACAACTCGGAGTATCCAGAGAATCTGGTCATCAGGTGGTAGAAAGAGACATGGGACTTAAGTCTCTCAAACTGAGACCCGTTCTTAGCCTAAGTCCATAATGGAAAAAAAGACTCGCAAGATGATGTGCGTTGCATCGTCGGCTCGCAACCCAAAGCCTTGACTCTGTCTGTTTCATTGATGAGAGTTTTCACAGCTGAACAAATTCTGAATCGTAAAAATGAGAGGTTGTTCATGAAACACTGGATCAATACCTGAAAATATTAGAAACGTTCGGCTAATTCAAAAACCTGCTGCCGTCATGGTGTGAGCAAGAGTATGTATCTGCAAATGGAAGAACTCCCCTTGTTTTTGTTCCCGAGCGAGTCAGAATCAATGCTCAAAATTACGAAAAACATATCCTAGAACTAGTGGTAAAAAACTTGGATGCAACCATGTTCGAAGGAGCACAATTCCTCTTTGAACAAGATGGAGCACCCGCTCACTTCCCTAACTGGACTCGGCGTCGACTCCGAAACAATGTTCCTGATTTTTTAAGCAAGGAAAAATGACCTCCGTCTAGCTCAGACCTCATTCTACTGAACTTTTGTGTGGTTCGCCTGCAGGAAAAAGTTTGTGCAAAATCTAATTTATCAGTGAAATAGTTTAAACGTTCTTTGAAGTGCAAATGGGCCTAGTTACACGAGGAGTTACTGCGTCTCGTTGTTGAGGTTTTCTAAAGAGTTTGAAAAAAGGTGTGAGAATTCGAAAAGGATACGTTTGATAAAAAATTGTACGCATCATTTCTGTTAACTATGCCATCCTATGTACTAATTTCCATGCAATTTTAATTATTGTGTCTAGATTTACATGAACAATTATATGTCAGAAGTTTAGCGTCACCCTGCATATGAAGATTTTCTGTTAGCTATAATATGTCAGGCGCTCCTTTCCGTACCATTTCATTTGTGAGAAACAATGTTCTGGGATGTAGTCATGTTGTGCATGCAAGCTGATTTTCTATGTTAACTATATTAAGGGTTAGGAACTACTGGTCCACAACCGTGCTGCTATGTTTGCCTCTTAGTAGCGAATGACCCTGGGGCTCTGCGGCGGCGGTGGCTAAGCGAGGCTACAACGCTACCACTTAGCACTGATGGAGGCAGACTTGGTGTTGTTGTTCCTGCGCTGATGGAGGATATCTTTCCAGGGGAAAGATTCCGTGGCCTGTTGGGAATGTTGTACTTGGAAAGGTCTTGCTTAGCGGAGAAAAGTATCGTTAAATACGGGGAGAATCACGTACGAGCTTCTTCGTAAGGCGAATTGTCTTGCAACATTTCTAGTCACGCTCAATGAAGGGTAACAGCTTTCGACGAATAGAGAATGGCATTATTGCAGCATCGTTTTGTGGAGACTTCGTGGAGGGAAGCTGAACATTCTGGAACAATTATTTAAGGAGGCTTACTTTGATGGAGGGTGCCTTAAGTTAATGGGTGGGCGCCCGAACAATAGGCGCTGCTAGCACAAAGCCTTATTGCCAAAAGGCGCACAAAGGCTGTTCTCTTGTCAACCTCAAGTTTGTGGCTTAATGAAGAAAAATTTAACGAGACCGCTTCAGCTTGTAGCATTGCTGAGAAAAGCACAGTGCCTTGCATGGTGTAAGGAAATTACGGGCGAAGGAGATATCTGTGGGACCTAAAAACTTGAGTTTTCGTGTAACATCAGCTGTTTTTTTTAATATTGCTTCTATGTTTTCTCGTCTTCTGTTAAGGTTACGTGTATGAGAGAGTAGAAAGGGAGGGAGGAGGCTACTTGGACCTTCTGAATAGATCTCCAGGTCTTTTTGGAGATAAGAAGGGGAAGAATGCAAACTACGTACGCATATAAGCACTGCCTTGTTATTGCTTACCGCACGTACGCGCCAATTTAGTAAACCAATGTTTTTTTATTTTTTGCCTTTTAATGCTGTTTTGTCATCTGTGGATTCTCTGTCTCTTCTTTTGAAAGTCTTCCTTAAAATCAAGATTCTTTAGCTATCGAACCTTGACCTCTAATTCTGTTATCCGTGCCTTTTTCGCCGTCATTTTTACTACCTTTTTAGTCACTTGATACGAATATCTGACAACCTTCTATTTCGTAGCGATTGATCTATTTTAACACTCCATTTGACTTCGAAGCATAAAAGATACCGATGCTTGGTCTAGCTGCTGCAGCTTAGAATACAGACGACGAATAAGACATTTTCTTTTTATATTATTTTCATGACGGTCGTCCCCACAGGTGTGGGTGCACGTGTGTATAGAGAGATGTGGATCAGCAAGACCTTGAATCACGAGGACGATTTCTCTTTCAACTGAATGACCATTTTTTGTGTGATAAGTTTTCTATTTTGGTGTTTTCTGCTCACCCTGTCACTGCTGAAACGCTTTCTTTTCAAATTCCGCATTCAGTCTTCTGTTATAGTACTTAATTGACGTAAAATTCTCATTGGTGTGTTGCTGAATGCCTCATCGCGCGCACTGTTTTCATACATACTCATTTCCTGGCTCGTAAAATGCGCGTTTTGTTATTGTGTGTTCAGTTCTCGTTAGATTTTAATTATGCTATTTATTACAGTTTCATCACTTTCTACTCATTGAAGGGTCCGTTTAGAGTGGGTGTATTATTAATGAGCAGGTTAGTAAGGGTGATTTTTCATTTTTAGCAAGATTTTATTCTTCGTTATTTTCAAATCTTATGTTTAAATTATGTCACACACATTTGTGTTGCGACTGACTAGCTTCACATGGTGGTGAAATGTATGAGTCAGTCTTGTTACTATTATCCATTCTTTTATGAAGAAATTAACTTGTAGTTTTGATACATAAGCAAGAAACTGTATTGGAAGAAACTCACTCGCATACGATGACAGTCAAGTCATGCAAGTGTGAAGTGTGCATGACTCAGTAATATCTATTGAATCAGTGAGTCAAAGCTAACAGTGTTTTAAATTTACAGATTAAAGTACTGACGTGGATCCAGACTCAAGCACTCGTGCAGGCTGACCAGTTGCAATGACCTGCAGTTTCCGTCACCCTCACAGCAGTGAGACGCCCATCCGCTCAATCTAATTTTTTCCCGTGAGTACGCAAGCTGTGCATTTTTTTCGAAGATAAGCCAAAATGTTGACAGTGGGCTGTATGGGTAATACTTGTGGCTTCGGTTTACGGTATGGGTACGAATTTTAGATTGTCCTAATAGCAGTTATTATTCTTGGCAAAAATGTGAAATTTTAAGAAATCATAACAGATTTCGACGTGTAACAATGCTATTTTCACATGTTGCGATGTTTGTAATTGTATGCACCTATAAAGTTGTGAGTAATGTTTTTCATTGTTTTAAATGCGGCTTGCACGTAGGTTGTCCTGTTTTTAGCTAGTAAATGTTTCACGTCTATGATATATTTGTCATTAACATTCAAATTTGTTATTAATAAAAGTTCGTAATGATTTTTCCGCTGGGATATACGATTATGATAATCTGTGTTCTTGTCGACCTTTGTTATTCATAGTAGTAGTAATGAACGTACGGCTGCCATGTGTGTTCATACGTTGTACATGTGACCACTGTTCTCATACACGAAACTCTGACGTATTGAAGTGCATGCGTTCATATGCACACGTTGTCAGACGTATACGTTGAATTATGTTTACTAATGTAGTACTCAACATTCTTTACGTTATTCGGGCATCGCGTATCATGATATTGTGATCATTCTTCCCGGTAAGTTTGGTGGCGCTCAGTTCAAAAAGACCCATCAAAGTTAGATCATTTCCACGTGGCTGCGAGGCAAACGAATGTCCTCGTGCTGGATAATTTTCGCAAGTGTCTGACGCTACAATTGGTTTGAGTTGCAGGTGAACGAAAATAAATTACCCTATATACCGTGGTGTACTTGTACTCTTTTGCCCTCTGTGCAGCTTCTTCACGACTCACTAGGTGAACGTCATAATCAAAAAATTTGGGAAAATTGTTCGAAGATACGTTAGAACAGTGTTTTTTTAATATCATCATGCTTATTCAGCAGTGCACACACCTGTAGACTACGCATCACATCGTGATAATCTCGTAAAATTTTGAGATTTATATCTCGACTGTGATTCACAGAGCAGTAAATGCAAGTTGGATGAGGGCCATTGTGTGCTATTCCTAGTGCTCTGAAGGCTAATACGGAGCTCTAAGTAGGAAAAAAACAGCAGAAACGAAGCTTTTGGTCTATTTTTGGGTTGCTACCCAGCCCTATGCTTGATACTGCAGTAGTATTAGGCTTTAAATAAAGTTAATTTTGTTATATCAGTGCGCATTAGAAAACTTGTTTTAAATTACAGGCCACCAGTTCTGCTTTTTGAGCTCATTTGGATCAGAAGTATCCCTCACTTTGTGTTATTTTTTGAATTAATTTATATGTTGTGATAAAACGAAGTTCAAATTTGCACGACATAAAACTCGTTTGTTTGAGCATAATGCACGCCATTGTTTTAGTGATATATATGCTCATTAATTATAATTTCCGTCCTAAACACAGAAATTTTTGTTCGTTGTTTGAAACTGGATCGCACTCACGAGCGGGGTTTTACGACCTGCCCATTTTCACTGGTTGCAGCATGACTTGTTTTTATTTGAAGTTAAATCTGCTTGTTGCAGTCGCTGTGTGACTTGTTGGTGTCTGTTTTCTGTTTTATGATGTTGATGTTGTTTGTATTATCTGTTGAATTCATCTCATCTACTACAACACACCTGCCCAGCCATGCGCCTGTCCCGCCATGCGCCTGTCCCGCCATACGCCCGCACATGCACTCTGACTGTATCACTGTATTATCCGAAACTTTAGCTTGTTTTCATCGACATCCGTAGTTGAAGAAAGCAAACAATTTTATAGCAAAGTTAGCCTGCGTAGTTAAAGTTTTACTGTTGCTTGATACGCGGACCACTTCCCTGTCATTTATTTCGTTTGTAAACCTGCAGTGCACGAAAATTTCCGCTGATCTTTTACGTGCATTGCGCTTGGATGTTCTCGTTTTTCTGTGCAGTCTAGTGAGTACAGTTCAATGCTGCATTGTAATTTGTTTGGTCAATAATGAACTGGAAGCGTCAGACCAATTTAGGGCGCTAGGTGTAATTTGTTTGTCTTTTCCTACAGATTAAAGCAGTTATTGATCCTGATTTGATCAAAGTTAATTTATTTTGTAATATATTCCTTTTTATTATGAAGCACCTGCAAATTTCTTCACTTTGAAAGTGTTTTTGTGCTATTTAGTCGTACGTACTGCACTACATTCACGACTTGAGGCTGGTGTTGGTTGTAGACTTCACCTGGCTTTTGCTTTCAGTCATTCTTCAAGTCCAAGCTTGCTTAGTTCAAGCACTCCAGTGTCTTCTGTAGATCATCCATGTGATCTGCTGCTGTGTCGAACAACTCTATGTAAAGTCGCTATTCACAGTTGTGGGTGAATTGCACCTCGAGGGTGTCTAGGACCTCTGGGTGAGGCAGCACCTATGGGTCCAAGATAAGTCTTTTGTTGGGGCTGCGGTAGTTAAGCTAGGAATATAATAATAATAATCCAAGATGAGTTCTGTGCTGCTGACTGCAGCTGGTTGTTCACAGTGAGTTACCCAGTGACGAACGTTCAAATTATTTTGCTGAAATTCTGCCGATATTTGAATCTAACGCGAAATAAAATTCTAGAAGTTCCAATATCTCGAGAAGAATAATTTTAACTATATACACTTAGACTTGTACTAAATATCACTCCGAATGTGAACGTCGTAGTGATAATGCCCGTCCTAGATATAAACTGTATGTGCAGTAATTAGCAGCCTCACGATTTCGACGACCATTGATGTGAAATGAATCCTAATAACAACTGCTTATTCCAGCACGCTTTTCGTCTTTAGGATTTTGTTGTAGTTCAGATGTTGTATCGCGTGATGGCCTTTTACGATTGTTTTTTTCCTATTTTGTGAAAAGTGGCCAAGATTCCTTGTGTTTTGCGGGAAACTGCAGGTATGTAATGCAGGATTTAGCGCTCAAACTTTCCTCAGTTCGTTTTAACCCAATTTTTTCTGAAAATTTCTATTCTCTTAAGTTCCCCTAGTGTTTACAGTACATAAGGGGCTGTGTGGATGCTGGTTCGATGTAGCTGCGTCTTGTGTTCCAGTTTATGAAGGTTGTTCATCAGTGGTGCAGTTGGTGGAGCGCGATGCACTGAAATCTTACCGAGTTTCAAGACCTTCTTTGTGGACCTCAAGTTATGTCGAGTTAGGGGTTAAAAATTTGACTGAAAAGTAAGCAATAAGTTGGTCGGATGCTTGAGGGTGAGATTCTTCTTTTGTAATTTTTTCAATTGCTTGGAGCCTCGGAGGGATAGTGTGGTCTGAAATGAGCGTCCACCAGTGGAGCTTCTAGTGATAGGCAGCTGGGTAGGTTCTGTTGCAGGAATTGGTGGTGCTGGAAGTTAGTGGGTAGGAATTTCTTGCAGTGTCATCGCTTGTGCTGTCATTCTGGTGGTTGTTTAGACGGCACCTGCAAGCTTGAGGTCGTCACGTGTATACATCAGAACGAGTGTTTACATCCCTACACTTACACCGGTTTTTGAGATAAGCAGAAACACGATTTTTTATTCCGTGTCAAAGCGAGCTTTTCATTTCAGGTTATTTATTTCTTTATTTGGAAGACAAATGTGAACACTTTGTCTCGCTTCACGCGTTCATGTTGCTGTGAATGCTCCAGAATTTTAAGCCTATACATTTTCCTTATTGCGAGGCCGCTGGACTTTAAGAAAGAAGATCCGCAAGTGCAAGTGATGTGGTAGCTGCAAGTGCAGCTGTAGATCTTTTATCAGCGTTTCGTTCAGGTGTGCTGCTACAGCTGCTGGCGCCGCGAGGGCTGCAGTTGTTGCTTCAGTTTTACTATTGCCACTGCTACTGGTATTGTTGCGCAGTTGTTATCGCTGCTGCAGCGGTGCCAGTCCTAAACATGACAGACTTGAGCCTCATGTTGAAGTTTACTCTGCTGGACACCGCTGCTATCAAAGTTCCTTTTTAGGAGATTTGGACACTCCTGCTCGTTCTCGTTTTCAAAAACGATTGCATCCATTCAAATTTAAGAAGCTTTTGAATGGTTTTTTTGCATTGGACGTCTGAATTTTGATGAGCTTCGTCGCTCTATTATAGTAATTCCGGATTTCGTATCTGTGGTGTGCAAAACTTTTTTGTTCTATTCTGCGTCATTAGACGACCTGAAAACTCAGCTGCATAGCAACTTGAATTTTTTCTGTTGAAAAGCGTTTAAGTTGAGGTCACTTGCTTCCTTATGTTTACTTTCGTAGCATTTTCTTATAGTTACGAGATTAACTTGCTCCGTTTTTCAAGCCGTTTGAATTTCATTTGTGCTAATGATGAAATCGCTCAAGAGAATATTACAATCTTGACAGTTGGTAAAAAGTTTTCCCATCTTGTCTACAATATCGATGACTGAAGTCGTTGAAGAGCTTTTACTAGATCGCTTAACTCGGAGTTATACAAGTAGTAGTAGACCCACACGTGAAAATTCGGGTTTTTCACTCAAAATTTTTCGTTTGATTTGCCATAGGACGCGGGCTTTGCGAAGGAGTTTCTACATTGAAGGATGTGCCTTTGATATCCACAATACAATGCTTACAATACATGTAAATCCTACTGAATTTTCTCTTATCTAAATCCTTAAGAGCATCACAGAGAGACGGACCAAGCAAGCAAGCAACCAACTGTGTATTATTATACAGTGGGATAAGGCTTGCAGCCTCGTACCAACAAGGACGTAGTGCATCGCATGGGTTCTGCTGGTGCGCTTCTTCATGCTGCCAACCTCACTTTCCGTGCATGAAACTTTCAGCAGCTCTAGGAGGCCTTGCTCTCTGCTTTTGAAGCCACAAGTACAACTTGTGGTGATAGTCAATATTTAATCAAGTATAAGAGTATTCTAAAAATACCGTATGAAATTGAATGTAGAATGCGGCCTATGTACATGCATTCGTTGCTGTGTAATATTGCGGTCAATTATTATTTATTTCTGTTACGTACTGGTATGTCTCCGCCATATCTCAGCTCTCATGTTCCAGCATGTTCCAGCATGTCCCAGCTCTCATGTTCCAGCATGTCCCAGCCCTCATGTTCCAGCATGTGCCAGCCCTCATGTTCCAGCATGTCCCAGCCCTCATGTTCCAGCATGCCCCA
>VCRD01009322.1:0-15036 GCA_006783055.1 Trinorchestia longiramus
ATCTTCTCCTCATCTCCTTCCTTCCTTCCTCTTTCCTCTCCCTCCCCACTCTCACTCTCGCCTCCTCTTCTTCCTTTCTAACCCTTCTCTCCTCTTCCTCACCTCTTTCTCTCCTTCTTCTTCGCTCCCCTCTCTTTCCCCCTTTTTCTCCTATCCTTCCCTTCTCCTCTCCTCGTACAATCCCCTCCTCCTCCTCTCCCCCTCTCCCTCACCCCCAACTCCCCTCATCGATTACCCGTCCACGCGTGCGAGGCTCTGATGTATGACTGCATCATAGAGGGGGCTGAGGGCAGTGGGGGACGGATAGATGGGGGGCAGAATGAGGGAGAAATGAAATGAAGGGGAACAATAAGGTACAGGAGTTAAACTGTAAAATTCAAGATAACGAATCAGAAATCAAAGGGAAATGAAGAACAAATGTGGAGAACTAAGGAATAGCAACTAAATCTATACTATAATAAGAGCCACGTCCCTCCGTCCGTCTGTCCGTGTGTCACACTCTGCTAATCGATAGCTTTGATAGCAACAAAGATAAAGCTAAGAAATACAAGAAATCATTCTATTGCATCATTTTTCTGTGGCAATTCAATTCCCTTTCACTTGCATTATGGTATCCAGAATATAAATTTATTTTTACAAATAGAAATTTTCTTTGAACCTTTTTCTGTTGAAATTCATCATATTTTGATATTTTTAATTGATAATGCGAAAAGAAATGTTTTAAATTAGTTTGACCAGTAACCTGGTTACCACTTAGTATAAGGCCAAAGATTTTGGAAATTGAGTTATTGTTTTCGGAATTGTGATTTTCTTGAAAATAGTTTTAAAGTGGTACCTTACTTCTGGGCCATCATGTTTAATAGACTCTCTTACGGATTTAGATAAGAGGAAATTTCGTAGGGTATACATGTATTGTAAGCATTGTATTGTGGATACCAAAGGCACATCTATCAATGGGGAAACTCTTTCGCAAAGCCCGCGTCCACTGGCAAATTAAAATGAAAAATTTAGTAAAAACCGTGATTTTTCACGGATGGATCTAGTAGCAATAAAAGCTAAAATATTCATACAAAATAATACCCCACTGAACCTGTTTGTCTGTCCTCAACCTCGAGGGAAATACTTCATTTGGGGCTGCCTTCAGCAGCACAATTGAATTAAAAAATATTTGAAGTTTTTACATTAAGAAATAAGAATAAATCAGGAGGTCATGCCTGCGTATCACGGTTACGCGCTGTACACATAAAATTACTTCGTTTTCTTGCTCTGTTACTCGTTCTCACGAGCTTTCCTAAAATTTAGACGTACGCAAATCTGTTGATGTTAAAACATAAGGAAGATCCGAGAAGAGATATTCAATATGCATCCATTCAACTATATGAGACCATCTTGTATATATTTAGTTACAGACAGTTCCCGTGAAAATTCCGCGATTTAGATTTGAATAACTTGAAATTATTTTAAAGATTAGTAAACCCCCACGTGAAAATTCATGTGATTTTTTACTGAATTATTTCATTTTCTTTGCCAGTGGATGTGGGCTTTGTGAAGGAGTTTCTGTACTGAAGGAGTTTCCTCACTGAAGACTGTGTCTTTGGTATCCACAATACAATGCTTACAATACATATATACCCTACTGAATTTCCTCCTATCTAAATCCTTAAGAGTCAGACAGAGAGATAGACCAAGCAACCAAGCAACAAACTGTGTATTATTAAACCAGGGGCCTGTACTCCGAATATTAGGCCCCTATTCCACACGAAGTTTCAACAGCTACGAAGAAATTCATCTGAAAAAATATGCGAAATAGCTTATGTACGACAGGATCAAAAGTACAATATTTTGACTTTCAAATATATGTCCCAGAAACTATATTTGCCATCGTAATTTAGGGATGAGATTTCATGGTATCTTTCGTCCTATTCGTAGACGAATTTCGTCCTATCTAAATCCTTAAGAGCGTGACAGAGAGACGGACCAAGAAAGCAAGTAAGAAGCAACAAGTTGTCTATTATTATATAGTTGGATGAATGCATCAAAGATTTACAACAAATTATTGTGTTTTAAATGAAAACTTTTTATTAATTTCATGTAGAACTTCCTCTCTGTATCTTATCTACCGATGACATGATAGTACCTGTTGAAATTCCTTGACTTAAAAATGATAAAATCAAGGATCTATGAAATAAATATATTTTTCAGTTTTACGTGTGAATATCTTTCATTAATATATACAAAACTTCCATTATGTATCTTATCTACCAATAACATAGAAGTGTAAGAAATAAAAGTTAATAACAGAAAATATTTAATATTTTATACTCGTCCGGTTTCTTTGGTATCCACAATACAATGCTCATACTGCATGCATACTCGTTCTGATTTCAGTTCAGTAATTTCTGTCCAGCAATAGATAGGAAGTAATGGGCACACACAGATAGAGAGAGGAAGAGAGTGAAAGTGAGGAGACATAGTGTTTTACATAAGTAGATACGCGATAAATCACACTTAATTTTAATGTAGTGATGAGGTAGCAATATAGTTCAAGTATCCACAATACTTGACCTTATATAAACACTGAATTTTAACGCCTCAGTTTTGGCTGGTTTGAAATTGATTTCCCCTATCTAATTCATCAGTGTTGGGAACAAGAAATGGTTTTATGAATAATACACGACAGTTTTTATTATATAGTATACATAATATATTATGCACCATCTTTGTTTCGGTGTGTATGTTTGTTTGTGAGACTGAACGAAAGAATTGAGCGGAACATGTTTTGTCTATAAGAGACCGCCAGCCTTCTTCTCTAAGCCTTTGTGTAGTAATGCACAGTGTGTTCCCCCTCCATTGTGATGAACTGGTCCACATGACCCCCCTCCCTCTTAGGTCCAGGCCGACCATCATAATTCTTACTAATGTTCTTTACAGGGCTTGCAGCGAGCCTGATATGCAAAATAGATTCCCTAAAAGCCAACGCCCCCCGTACTGTTCCCGCCCCAACACACCCACCATCAGAGGAGAGTTGCCACGAAAATTACGCTGGTAGTTTTAACGAAAATGCGGCGGTCAAGCCATCGCTTGTTTTACTGGCGAATGGTTGATCGAAGTTGTTTTTCTGCGGAGAAAATCAACGCTGAATTTCGAGTGATGGACGACACTGAGAAGTCCAAAGAAAGCCCGCCGACGATTTTCGGAAATTTACTCCGTTAGGGGAAATTAGAGACTGAGAACGGGAATCAGGGCCTGAAAATTAATGGGCTCGAGCCCCGATTATGTCCATAAAAGACGAACACTCCCTTAATGAGTGCATTAGTCGGCCTATAGAAGTAGGCCTGCTTCCTTCCCTCGCCGCTGCGGCCCGCCATGTTCCTACTGTTTGATAGACCACTTGGTTTCCGTACGTCATGTGGCTATGTTAGAACTAGGGGCTGATGTGGCTGATGGAACTTGACGTCTAGTTGGATAATAACTCGAATTGGAAGTAAATGACCAGTCATTTCACCTATTTCATCACGTGTTGCCCTCTAAAATGCTATCATAACAAGCGTGTTAAGGCAGCTCCCAGTCAACTGACCTTGCAGGTTCTCGTGACGATATACGCGTGTCCCGTGATGTATTTGTGGCGTCTGACTCATGCGTGTTTCCTCTTTATTTCATGTGTTGACTGTTGTGCTCGAGTAGTGCTGATACAGAGGTCCACATATTGATGCATACTCCTGTATGTGGGAGGAGACTACGTGGTGTGAGGGCACTGGGTGTGACACAGGGACTGTGAGGGAAATCTATCATTTAATTTATGACAAAAGTGCATGAGCATAAATTTCAGATCTAAAATTTTCAACCTGCACACCAGTTTTGAATCATTCACAACTACTACGAAAATTAGTTCTCAGTAATATTTCTTGAACGGATACTGTTTCTCCAAACACTTGTTTACGATAATTTTGCTTATAATGTTCAATAATGAGCCATTCCTTAATGAACCATGAGGATTACGTAAGTGGTGGCCAGGAGTCGATTAAGATACAATATTAATACGTTTAGTGACTTGCTTCTGACGAACATTTAGTAGACGCTTCAGCCCATCAGCCCACCTGAGGGTAACTCAATTTATCGAGCGGAGTCCTACACAAACATGCTCAATAGACGAGCCAGGCACAAAGTTAGTGCAACACATCAAGTTTCTACCATCACCATAATGAGCAGTCGATATAACCGACGTTGTGAGATGTTCGTTAAAGGAGTCCAGTGACGGGAGCCTTCACTTTTATGAGGCCATGCCGAGTATTGTGTCGTGCCAAGTATGGTTGCTCTCAACCATTTGTGGATGCAAGTAAAGTCTTACGTTTCGAGTGAAAGCACAGAAGTAAAATTTTAATTACCCTCGGCCAACTCCAACTCCTGATTACATCTCTTCATGGAAAAAATGTTTCAATTAGCTGTACTCAGACCACAGTTAGCTGTATTTTGGGCATCTAAGATGCAAGCTCCGTTAGGTAAATACGTAAATGAACCCTCTTGACCAGCGCGTTAGAATAGCGCCATAAAATTCCTACCCAGATGATGAGATCGAGCACTTCTTCAGTCGAGGACCTGTCGTGTGCAGCCACTGAAGAAGTTTCTATGATTATGTGATTTAACGTCGTTCCCATGCTTCCTCTGATGTTTCTTCTCAACTCGACTCGCAAATTCAGAGAAAAGGACACTCAACTGCTATCTTTTTCTTAGATTCAACTGTTTAGTTATTTCTGATGGTCTTCCAATGAATAGATATGAAAAAAGTTTGGAGTGAGTAAGTTGTTGAATGATAAAGAACGTTGCCATTTTGATAAGACTTGCATCAAACTAGAACTAAGAGGATTAATTTGACACTCATGTGAACAGTGAATGACCAGCTCATGAAACACAATACTCTCCCACGAGGCACCCAACTCTGTAACAGACCTCTGGTAACAGTAACACAGACGACCTGAAGCAAAATGCTACCAGGGAACGTTCATTGAAGAGACTTATTAGCTCTGCCTCTTGCGGAGCGATGTACTTTGATGGAGCACTCAGCTACGTAACTGTTTACGATTGGAATAAAGTTAGTATATTGTCAAGTCCTCTGAATAATAAGGTTCTTCGTACCCTCTTTTATAACACTCAGCAGTAACCTACGCAATGTTAAGGATAATGAATGTATTCAGATACAGAATAAATTTAGAAAGTAGACGCGTTCGTCACGACCTCTTTTGTAGCCGGTAGGAGTGGCTTACGCAATGTTGATGATGATGAGTATTGACTTCAAAGCATTACTCCAAGGCGACCGTGCTGCAAGTATTCGTACAATGTCACCTCGGACGCGTTAATAATTAAACATTGGGAGCAATAAATTCAACGCCCTTCTTAGACCGTCAACTGGCGGAACCTGACGGACATTGGGCAACTGTCAACTAACTGGCGACACATAACGAACAACACCGGCAACGCTAGTATTAGTTATTCAGCAGTGCTGCTGTTGGACAACTTCTAAGCTCATTCAGCCAGTCACTTGTGCAGAAAAAGACTTAGTTTGTAGGAATATGCTGTGTTTGGTGGCGCAACTAACTTAATGACGTCTCCTAGAGCTTGTGGTTAATAATTATATTTTCCCAATACATGAATATTTCCCCTAGGGAAATTGTGGTTTTGATGTCAGGTTCAAAGTTTTTAGTATTTCGCTGTTTTACTAAATTCTATTCCCTGAAGGAAAAAATTTATTAGGAAATGTATTGCAGTAACCATTCTCTGCTCTAGTGGTGATCAGCATTTGGGATTGTATGTTTTACAGCTCGTATCAAAGCCATTCATACGGCTCACATACCAGCATATCGTATGGAAAACTGCATCTATTTTTACGAATTAATTTGCCCCTCTAATATAACATGTCCGAAAGAAATGGTTTTCTTTTGTGTGCTACTGTTTTGGGATTTCAAATTTCATTTGACCGCAATTACAGGATGACCCAACAAAATTCAGCATGTAATATTTCACGATTCATTACATAACAAATTTACATAAAAAATATTAATTGGAAATAGACTATAAATTGATTGATTATAAATAAATTATTAGTCATAATCCTCCTGTGTCTGACACAAAGCTTAGAGCATCTGTTGGAATGAGACCTTCCAGCACACCCCGCCACACATCATGAAGCAATCATCGAACTCAAACTTAAGTAGGTCCTCTGCCTATTATTTTGTTTGAAGTGACTCGTATGACAGATTTAACTCAACCTGAAAATCATTTTCGCCTAAAAATTTCGGAATGTGATATCATTATATTTATTTTTATTTGAGCAAAACTGTCGGTGATGTCAGTACAACATTCTGCACGACATTCAGTAATGTCCGCGCAACGCTCATTTTAAGCTTCAAGGCATCACTAACGTTTAGCTTCTTTAGAAAAGTTTTTTTTTTCACAGAACTTTGACGATGAGAAGGAAGTAAGCAAGCCCTGCAATTAAAAGCTCATGCCAGATGCTCGCAGGAATACAACCGTGCTGAAGAGCTGTCTCTATACAGTACTGAACAGCATCATTGCAGCTCTGAACAGCATCATTGCAGCTCTGAACAGCATCATTGCAGCGCTGAACAGCATCATTGCAGCGCTGAACAGCATCATTGCAGCGCTGAACAGCATCATTGCAGCGCTGAACAGCATCATTGCAGCGATGAACAGCATCATTGCAGCGCTGAACAGCATCATTGCAGCGCTGAACAGCATCATTGCAGCGCTGAACAGCATCATTGCAGCGCTGAACAGCATCATTGCAGCGATGAACAGCATCATTGCATTGCAGCGCTGAACAGCACCATTACAGCGCTGAACAGCACCATTGCAGCGCTAAACAGCATCATTACAGCGCTGAACAGCATCATTACAGCGCTGAACAGCGCCATTACAGCGCTGAACAGCATCATTACAGCGCTGAACAGCGCCATTGCAGCGCTGAACAGCATCATTGCAGCGCTGAACAGCATCAATGCAGCGCTGAACAGCATCATTGTAGCGCTGAACAGCATCATTGCAGCGATGAACAGCATCATTGCAGCGCTGAACAGCATCATTGCAACGCTGAACAGCATCATTGCAGCGCTGAACAGCATCATTGCAGCGCTGAACAGCATCATTGCAGCGATGAACAGCATCATTGCAGCGCTGAACAGCGCCATTGCAGCGCTGAACAACATCATTACAGTGCTGAACAGCATCATTACAGGGCTGAACAGCGCCATTGCAGCGCTAAACAGCATCATTGCAGCGCTGCACAGCATCATTACAGCGCTGAACAGCGCCATTGCAGCGCTAAACAGCATCATTGCAGCGCTGAACAGCATCATTACAGCGCTGAACAGCATCATTACAGGGCTGAACAGCATCATTACAGCAGTGAACAGTACTATTTCAGCGCCTCTCTCGGGCAAGTAGGAGCTGCACAGTTGTGCTGCATGGATGCACAAGAGGGAATGAAGTCTCGAGTTCATATCCCACGGAGACAAGGGCGCCATTTTCTTCAGAGCCTCATAACGACGGCCATCAACTGCATTGATTTCCAATGGACGGAAGCGCTGGCGCAAAATTTGCCTGTTCACCAATACATCTTGCAGGACAATGCGTGGACTTCCCGCCGGGACAATAGAGGCCTCCATGGGGGACTGCAGCGCCGAGGGCTTGGACGGCTGGGAGAGCTTGACTAGGATAATTTAGACTGCTGGGAGGGCCTGACTGGGAGGGCTTGACTAGGATAATTTAGACTGCTGGGAGGACTTGACTGGGAGGGCTTGACTAGGATGGCTGAGACTGCTGGGAGGACTTGACTGGGAGAGCTTCACTAGAATAGCTGAGGCTGCTGGGAAGGCTTGACTGGGAGGGCTTAGAATTGTGAGGAATTGTGACTTAGTGGAATCGTGTATTTGGGTGGAATCATCTGGATACCATCTGAGAAAACTTCTGGAGTTAGAGTCTGTCAACTCAGCACTCACCATTCATGTCTTGTCAACTCAGCACTCACCATTCATATCTTTTCAACTCAGCACTCACCATTCATGTCTTGTCAACTCAGCACTCACCATTCATGTCTTGTCAACTCAGCACTCACCATTCATATCTTGTCAACTCAGCACTCACCATTCATATCTTGTCAACTCAGCACTCACCATTCATATCTTGTCAACTCAGCACTCACCATTCATATCGTGTCAACTCAGCAATCACCATTCATGTCTTGTCAACTCAGCACTCACCATTCATGTCTTGTCAACTCAGCACTCACCATTCATGTCTTGTAGTCTTGGGGACTTGGCAGTTGTAAGGGACAGCCTCACAGTTTCCTCTTGGTTAAGCTCGCCCTGAAAAGAAAGGACAGTCACTATTCGGTCTCAAAAAAATTGTGCTGTGAATACAAAAACTATTTTCACGAGCATATAAAGTTATCGAGCTGCAGTACAAAACTGTAAAAGAAGTGAAGTTGTGAAGTCGGTACCAATAGGAAAGATTTGAGAGAGAGTTTGGCACAGGGTGTACCTAAGTATAGGGGTGAAACGGAAAGGGTGTAAAAAAAGAAATGTTACCAGAAATTCTTATATTGCAGGTGTACTGACACATGCTTGTAGACGAGCTACCAAATATTTGTTTCTTAAAGCTTATGAAATGACGAATTAATCAAAAGATCGTCTCGTTACTTCAGAGCATCATGCAGGTCAACACAAATACATCAATAATAAAAAACACTTATCAACAATTTATGGTCAACAGAATGACAGCTGGCAGGGTCGTGTTTAAGGCCTTATGTTCAGCAGCGCAGGCAAGTCACTACTTCAGAATTACGGTTTTAAAAGCAATTAAAACTACCTTAAAACACTAAAAATGCCTTCAAAGCGCTGAAAACTGCTTTACTGCGACTCAAAACAGCCCTAAAGAATAATAAAAACTGCTGTGATATACTAAATAATGGCCAAAAAATATGAGAAACTTGCCTCAAAGCTGCCAAGGGTTGCCAGGTCTGGGGCTTGATGGTTCATTAGAACAGCGCACCTCAGGGCTGCCATTAACGGCCTTGATGGGCTCAAGTGGCCTAAATTAGCGTCGAAACTTAAATGTCAAAATAAAAAAGTGGATAAAAATTAAACTCACTCCAGTTTCTAAAGATGCAAATGAACTGAGGGAAAACGACGCTAAAAAAAAGGTGTCTCCTAATTGATGAATAAATTTGTTGGTTAACAAATTATAATGTCGCGATATTTTGAAAATTTACCATCTAACTACTGTATGTATATTCCTGGCACTCTCCTCTAAATGATTGAAATATTTGTCCGATTGATCAAATTATTTGTTAAATTACTATCAAGTGGCTTGTAAATGTCATTCATTACGCAAGTGTATACTTTCACTCTAAATTTCGAGGGAAAAGAAAATGAGAATGCATTCCCGCACCGAGTTTAGAAATAGAAGACGCCATTTTTATTGCCTCAGTTACCAAGTATGATAGAAAATAAAGTTAATTCGGAATCCTGGCTTTAAGTCCTGATGTTTCGTGATAAATATTTCTAAGATAAAGTCACGTATGTGATATAAACTGACTGTTTACTTTGTGTGATCTCCTCACATTCTCTATTCCTGTTCTTCATGTGTAGTGTCCTACAAAACGAAGCTCAACAATTAGAAGAACTAGAAATAGCGACACAAGTCTTCAACATCACAGTCAGCACTTCACTGTGTGGGCTGTGTACCCTCACTTCACTGTGTGGGCTGTGTACCCTCACTTTACTGTGTGGGCTGTGTACCCTCACTTCAGCCCTGCATAAAAGTGTTGATGTTCAAGAAGTGATCGCTCACCAGTGAGTGTTGAATCTGTAAACTTCAGCAGGTCTGCAACTGATGCATTTCAACTAAACTGAAGTCACGCAAAAAAGAAGCCTTCCTCTAGGAAGAATTACAAGGCTTCAGTCTTTATGGACTGTGTCTGCAGATCCTGGCTTAGAGAACATTTGGTATACAGGGTGTTCAATATTTATTGTTATAACTATTCTATTTATGTTTTAATATGTATAATCGAAACTTTTATCAGATACTTTTTACCAGGTTATGGCTAAAGGTCGGAATATGTAATAGTATAGCAATTGTAGAGTTACATAAGTCAGGAAAGTCACCAAGGGACATTGCCAAATCACTAAATGTTAACAGAATGCTGGTTTGGAGAACACGTAAGTGATTCAAAGAGACTGGAAAGGTAGCTAATAGGCCAGGGCAAGGTCGCCCTCGAACAGCTCGAACATCAAAATTTGTAAAATCCACCACGGAGAAGCTGAGGAGCTGAGAAAGAAAGGGCTAAAATCGCCCAAACAATCATTCGTGACTCATGTCAAGCATTCTCCAAACGTTTGCAGCAGGTTATCGACGCTGATGGAAAGCATATTGAATAAGTTATAGATATTCGGAAATATTAATGGTTTAATAACATGGTAATTTTAGTTTGATTTGTATAATCTACATACTTGTTAGTTCCCGTGGAAGTTCCCCTGTTTAGATTTTACTGATTTTAATTTATTTTAAAGACTAATTCCAAGGATTTAGATCGGAGGAAATTCGGTAGGGTATACATGTATTGTAAGCATTATATTGGGGGTACCAAAGACACAGTCTTCAGTGTGGAAACTCCTTCAGTATAAAAAACTTCTTCACAAAGCCTGCATCCACTGGTAAAGAAAATTAAATAATTCGGTAAAAAACACGTGAAATTTCATGTGCGGGTCTAATAGTTTATTAAAGATTGACCCCGAATTATGATGCTTTGAATAAATATTTTCCATCAATATATATACTAGACAGTTCACGTGAAAATTCCACGGTTTAGATTTGACTAATTTGTCATTATTATAAAGATAAATGTATATAATAACAGACTATGTATCTCCATCTCTCTGTATCTGTGTGTGCAGACGCTATCGCACATCTCCGTGGTGTAGACCCTACAGACACATCAGTACTCCTGTCTTATAATCTCCGTGTCTCCGTGGTGCAGACCCTGCAGACACATCAGTACTCCTGTCATATAAACTCCACACTCACCTGATCTTCGCTTCACTTGCGCAGGCCTGCCGGCAGGCTGAACTGATCAAAGCCTTGGGATTGCTACGAAGCTAACGTTGCTTGTCTTGTGTCAATGTTGAGCTTAAATTTAACTTCTAGACTTCCTAAGCACTCAAGGATTTTGTGGAGAAGCTTGTGTAACCGCAGGTCTCCTTTGAACTATCCAGGAACCCCTTCCTCTCCGCTACATCCCCTTCTCTCCCTTTATTTCTTCTCTAAAAGAGAAGAAATTAAAGCAACTATGAAGATAAAAAAAGTGCGAGGAGGATCCAAAATAGAGTATAGCATAGAAAAAGTGAAAGAGGGGGATAGAGGAGAAAGGGGGGATAGGGGGAAGACAGGGGGATGGAGCCCCCCATCCAGGGTCAGATTTACTGCTGCGTTTACTGCCCTGCTGGCCAAACTTTAAATGAAGCCCCGCTGTTGAGGAGCCCTTCCCTCCAGCTGGCCCCAGGGGGGCGGAGCACCCTGCTGTGGGGGTATGAGTCCCCCTCAACCCCCTACGAGGGTGAGGGGCTTCAGGGAAGAAGCAAGAGAACAAATGCACAAAGAAGAACAAAGAAAGAGTGAAACAATGTCTGGATTTCAGAGCAGAAATTGTCTTCGTAGTTGATGCTTTGGAAGAACTTTAGCAAAAATGAAAAAGATTTTGACATATCTGGAATTGTGAAAGTGATCTCCAAACCTCAGACATGGCTGCCCCCGTGCACAGCTAGTCACTTCAAGTGCAGTACCTAACACCTTCCTTGTCTTTGTTACATGCCTCCTCCAGCTGCTCCCTCAACCCCGTCACGTATCACTAGGGTGAACGGGTGAAATTAATTTACTAATAATACATTAGAACCACCTAAGCAACATTGGGTAATGATTGGTTGAACATTCATGAATTAAATATTTCGAGCAAAATCTTACCAAATTAAATGCATGACTAAATCTTTCAGACCACATTAAGAGTCAATTGAAGTAAAGAAACGTGTTGAACCTTTATCAATAATTTAATATAAAAATATAATTTTTGCAGTCATGTTCATTTTATGTTTTTTACGAAACTTGCGATAACAATCATAAGTTCGTAGAAATTAAACGCTATGAAATAATGTCCTATATTATGTACATAAATGTTAACGAGAAAAAGTGCTAACATCATGATGTAAAGTGTATTGGCATGCCATGGCAACACTGTTAGGGAGTTAGTAAACTACTGCGTTTTGGAGACACCATTCAAGAATTAGTGCATCCTGTAATTAGTAGGTTTTTAACAAGAAAGTTCAACAGTAGCCATTGGTCTCCAGGGCTTCTTAAATTGAACAGATCAGTTAATAGTTCAAAATTTGCCGAAGGGATTTCTAAGAGAAAAAGAGCAATTTGGATTAGATTTGCCTGATCACATAGTTGGTTGTACAACAGATGGAGCTTCTGTGATGGGTAAATGTAGAAATAAAATTCTCCCATTTCATCACCAGTTCTGTGCTCACGCAGTTCACTTTGCGGCTGGTGATGTACTTTATTACCAAAAAGGGGGAATTTTACATGAGGATTTAAACAATTATTCTAAAGATAGAGGTGACGAAATCTGTGATTCATCTGAAAGTTTGTGATTTCTTGGTCAGTAATACGAACAAAAATTTGAACTTCATAGAAGTTAGTGATAGTCAGAAACAAACTATTGACAATATCGAAACGATATGCAAATTATTTCGGAAACCGTTAAAGGATGAGGAGCTACAAGACTTAGTAAAGGTGAACATGGAATGAAGTTAAACCTGTTTCAGATCGCAAAATAAGCTGCAGAGGTTTTCTACCACTCCTGAAATGTTTCTTAAATTAAATAATTCAATTTTTAAAGCTCTCAGACTTGGTTCTAAGCAAGTACTAACTGATGTTGGGTATCATACTCTGCAAAGCATGCTGTCAACACGAGCAACAAGCGCTCAAGCAGAAAGAACTTTTTCAGCTGCTGGTCAGTTTTTCACAAAGTTTGGATCAAGAATGTCAGATGTGAAATTAGCCTTATTATGTTCCTTGAAACATTATTTCAAACTAATTTCGAATAAATAAATTTCAAAAATATTATGTATTCTAACTGTGAAAAACTTTCCTTTTCACTTATGATGAATTTAATATTAAGCATTCCCAATAACGTCTGTAAATACAAATTCGATACAGAGTTTATTGAATAGCTGCATGATACATCCACGTGTTATTCAATATGATCTTTTCCGATATTTGTTCACCAGAACCCGATTAATCGGTGAATAACCGATTAATACGTTTCCTGCGATTGCCCAGCCGGTGCAAATCTCTACTTTGTACATACAGTCACTAGAAAGCTTCGAAAAAATTACGGAACTTAACCTGAGTGACCCACCGGTGGGTCACTTCTCAGAAACTTCTCACCGATTATCGCTGTACTGGTTAATTCCAAGCATGAGTTATGACGCAGTGCTCGAAAGCCCCTTCTTTTAACTTTCTTTACTGTAATGCTGCCTGCTTCTTGCAACCTTCTTCTTTCATCAAAAATTCCTTCTGATGTCTTCACCTTTCCTCTTTCCTCTACAACCCCCTCATCCAGCCCCTTCCCCCCTCCCTCCACCCAATATGAAGTCCCTTCTTCTCCGTCTCCTCCAGTCAATAATTTTCCGTCAATTTCTTGGACGTCGAAGCTGCCTTTCGTCGTGAAGAGGCCTGCAATCTGCCTAATGATCTGCCCAATTACGGCCGTCTCGAAACTGAGGCTGTAAACAGCCGTGGTGAAACTGAGGCTGTACACAGCTGTGGTGAAACTGAGGCTGTAAACAGCCGTGGTGAAACTGAGGCTGTAAACAGCCGTGGTGAAACTGAGGCTGTAAACAGCCGTGGTGAAACTGAGGCTGTAAACAGCCGTGGTGAAACTGAGGCTGTAAACAGCCGTGGTGAAACTGAGGCTGTAAACAGCCGTGGTGAAACTGAGGGTGTAAACAGCCGTGGTGAAACTGAGGCTGTAAACAGCCGTGGTGAAACTGAGGCTGTAAACAGCTGTGGTGAAACTGAGGCTGTAAACAGTTGTCTCGAAACTGAGGCTGTAAACAGCCGTCTCGAAACTGAGGCTGTAAACAGCCGTCTCGAAACTGAGGCTGTAAACAGCCGTCTCGAAACTGAGGCTGTAAACAGCCGTCTCGAAACTGAGGCTGTAAACAGCCGTCTCGAAACTGAGGCTGTAAACAGCCGTCTCGAAACTGAGGCTGTAAACAGCCGTGGTGAAACTGAGGCTGTAAACAGCCGTGAAAATATTACGTGGTATTTAGGAAGCTGACACCATGTAGTTCAGCTAGTTCGTGCCAGCCCTAGCCTCAGAATATAGACTGCTATAGTCACAGTTTAGCTCTGGGACTTTTTCAAGAGGCAAAGCAAGTAACAGAACACACACATGCGGTGACACACATGTATGACGATAGCAGTGGTGGTTCAAAGACCTACACCGCAGCAGCAGAAGAAAGTTCGCTGGACTGTAAGCTGCATAATATCCTAGACTAACTTGTTAAAGCCTTCTTACCTCCCCTCCCCTCCCCTCTCTCCCCTACTAGTTAGGTATTCATGCACCGGACGCGACCACGCTCCAAATCTTGCTGATATCCCACGATCAGCGCAGACTCTGACGTAATTTGCGCTCTGCAAGCCGCTGTAATTTCAAGGAACTCGCCGTGCTATGCAAAGCATCAATGATTTTTCCCCCTCGTCGCTTAAATTTACTTCAGGCAGTCCCTACACGTCCGCGAAACTTGATTCTGCACGGTGGGAGCTAGAACTTCCTTCCCCTCCCCCAGTGGAAGATCCTTGACCTCCTCCCCCGTTGTGTGACCTCCTCCCCCGTTTTGTGACCTCCTCCCCCGTTGTGTGACCTCTTCCCCCGTTGTGTGACCTCCTCCACCGCTGTGTGAC
>VCRD01009328.1:3258-15020 GCA_006783055.1 Trinorchestia longiramus
AAGCGAGATAAATAACTATAACTCAATATGTGTAGGGCATTATTTAAGATACATCCAACGGTAATCACAACGTTTTGAAATATATATAGCGTTAATACCTACCTTTTTAAAACACTTGTAGCGTTAATAACCATCATCTTGAAACACTTGTAACGTTAATAACCATCATCTTGAAACACTTGTAACGTTAATAACCATCATCTTGAAACACATAGCGTCAGTGACATTTCTTTATGGTGACTAACGCTGTCCAATGTTACAGTGTGCCAGTACTGATCACACCCAGTCAAGCCCTAAACTCTTACCCAAGCCCATACCCAAGCCCACTCCCAGCCCTGCACCAGCCCAATCATAGCCCTGAACCAACCCACACTCCTAGCCTACTCCCAGCCCACTCCCAGCCCTGCACCAGCCCACTCCTAGCCCACTCCCAGCCTGCACCAGCCCACTCCCAGCCCTGCGCCAACCCACACTCCTAGCCTTCTCCCAGCCCACTCCCAGCCCTACAACAGCCTACTCCCAGCCCTGCACCAGCCCACACTCCCACACTGTCAAGTCCTCAGCTTCTTGTGTTGAGGTCTCCGCCAATGGAGGCAGCAACACGCGGGCAATACTGAAAGGAATTTTGGAGTTATGCTTAGAGATGAAACATGGTTGTAAAGTTCTGTGGATTTTTAAGCACAAGTGAAATGTGTTTCGAAAACTCCGTGGACTTTTGTGCAAAAACTAACAGTGCCTCTGGAAGTCCGTAGATTATGGTGTAGAAGTGAAAAATAAGTATGAAATTCCGCAGATTTTTATGTGCAAATGAGAGATGAATGTGATAAGCTTTGAATTTTTGTGTGGAAGTATGAGATGGTTGTGAAATTTCGTGGACTTCTGTGTGAAAGTTAAGGAGGAATATGAAATTACATAGATTTAAAAGAATAGCGTGCACATATGAGAACATGTATTAATATTTACATTAGCGAATATGCATAACACACAGGAATATTTGCACATGAGTCGTGTAGACATGAGTAATCACACGAGTTCATATGTGTAACATGGGATATTTGTACGAAAATCTCATGTAAAACCTGTAGATGTGGTGCCAGTAAGCATACGACTATCTATCATATACTCCAAACAAGAACATGTAGGGTGTCCATAAAGTCTCTCATAAAGACTCAACAGCACATCTTTCACAAACAGGATCCCTGAAATACACAAATGCAAAATGTTATTAAAAACTTTAATAAACACTGAATACAATAGAATAAATCTAAATAAAATATCAATTGCATTTGTAATCAATTTTGAAATGGTAAAGAGACTTCATGGACACCCTGTGTATCTCGTCAAACAGACCTTCCTTCTGTCAGCCCTGTCAACGCCCGTCTTTTTTCCGTCTGCCAAAGTCCTTTTGAACCAAATTAAAAAGTTTCTTCTTCTGTCGATGTTGTTGTAGTCTCAGCGTCATATTGATTGCTTGTAAGACTCTAGCAACTTTTGGATGTCGTTAATTAGGCTAATTAAAGCAAAATAAACTCAACTTCTGAAGACGAAGATAGACATATCAAGCGTGCAAATGTCATCACAGTCACGACTGTAGCTTTCACTTGAAACAAGGTGCACCTTCCATCAAATTCTTACCGAAGAATTTTATGTCAGTAAGAAACAGAAAAATACCTGATTTCTCTATAAATTTTAATATATGCAATTTTTCTTGAGAGTGGTATAATTTCATCAGCCTTTGTTGATGAGGTTTTGTGTTCACAGGTGCGAGTATTGGTGCTTTTTCAGTTGATTTATCATTACCCAAGTTATACTGGAAATAGTATTATGCAAGTATTTTTTACGGCTTCGAAGAAGTTAATCAACAACACGAGAATTACAAAATACTTGTATAAAATACAAAATCTAGTATGACACATACGGCATGAATAATAGATGAAAGTAACAATTCAATTAAAAAGGTACGACAGAAATTATAATTTAATAAATGCATGTATTAAAAGTAAGAATTTAATAAATAAATTTACAGCTTAACCTTGAACTTCGTATCATTCTATTTCGTCTGTTTTAAACTTATTTTCAAATGTTGTACTCACTTTGTACACTAGTGTCCTAAACTAGTAACCTGTTGTAGTTGTTATACATGTTCTTACTGGTGTCACAGGCAGTAACCATTTATACATATATACCATTGCCTCTTCTATGGCGTTCTATTTAAGAGAAACAACGAGAAAAATAGGTAGTGCAACTGTAGTAAAAAGCATTGTTGGAATGTCCTATTGGGGAAATTATACTATGAAGAGAACAGTAGAGAATGGTGATTATGTTTGTAATGGAATAGCAATGTTTACAACGAATTAAGTATGGAGGAATGTATGGCCTGAGTGTAGCAAAGTCATTGGTAATTACACAATTGATCAGTGCAACGAATACACTTTACAACTCATGCGACAAACATTACAATTTAAGCTATAAACATCCTTCAAAATAAGCATAATCAAGAAATTCTTTATCAGAGGAGATAGATTCTTCCCCCCATGGCCACCTAGTCAACCATCTCCTCTCTTGCACAGAATCTGCAAGTCTTTTGTTGTGAAGTCTTGCAGTTCTCTATGGTTAACTCGTGCTCCGTCATAGCGTGGTTCCCACTTTTGCACGCATACGTTTATTAGTTTAGAAATGATGCATGCAGCTATAGAGAGCGAAGAAGTTAAAGAGAACAGCATTGATAAAAGTTTCAAAATTTATCTAATATATGTAAAACGGAGTTGTAGTTTAGAAAAGGGAATCTTTTCCATTGAGTAAAATTCTTTAAAATATTTGTTGTTTATTAAAATTAATGCTTTCTATTGAGTAAAATTAAAAGTTGAAATTCGTTAATGTTAATCTTCTCCATTGAGTAAAATCCATTAAAAGAGCTGAAGTTCATTAAAATTAATCTTCTTCATTGGATCAGATTAATTAAAATTAACTCAAATGTAGCACTAGAAATAAATCTAAATACGCTCCATGAAAATCACAAACAAGTATACAACGCATTAAGAGCGAACAGCTTTATGACAAAACTCTCATCTCTACAAAGCGTAACTTCAACTATTGAAGGTTAAACTACAGTAGAGAATAAATGAAATTGAAGGAAATCACAATAATTATTTCATTTAAATCGAGGAACTATATCTCATAATTCCAGCAGCCGCTGGTGAAGAGTATAATAGAATACACATTCCGAACATGAATTTAATAATTTGGTAGATATGAATGTATCCATTTTGATTCTGCATACAATTCTACCTATGTGACGGCACAAGTACTGAGCTAATAGTGTTTTGATTACATCACTAACACACTACAATAAAAAATCCAGCGACCAGAACTAATTCCCTTTCAGAGCGGAACCATTAGGATTCATAGAACGCTGCAGCAACATAATGGTATCAGATATATGTATGTATAGCAGACAACACAACACGAACAGTAACATTAATGTACACGGGCAGCAGAATACCCACACCCACACACTCATCATGAGACAAGTTACGGATTTGTGTCGAAGGAAGCACTTCATTCAAATAAGACTGTTTTTTGAAACAGTACTTAACATTTTTTGTCGAAGGAAGCACTTCATTCAAATAGGACTGTTTCTGAAACAAGTGGCAGGCTTGCGTCCGCAGAAACCACAACGCTCGTCTCCACAAGCCAACTAAAAAATGGAAATCTGGATTGTGACCGAAGTGACTTGCAGTTAACATGGGATACATTCAAACAATCAAACGCTTAAGGGTTCTTAAGCGCTTAAAGGCTCTTAGAGAAAATGGTAAAATTTTCGATTTTCGGTTTTTGAGTTGTGATTCTTATGGCGGCAAAAAAGGCACGATCGTTTGTAAATATTAATTTTCTCTTTCCAAAACTCTATTTACTATTGTTCTGGCATGAAAACTGTAAGAGGAGATCAATTTGGGCCGAAAATGCAAAAAATACCTGATTTCCCCCTGAAATCACCATTATTTCGAAAAAAGGAGAAAAAGTACATGAATAAAATGTTCTAAATCCAATTTTACGTACTATGTTGCGCTTAGTTTCGTCGTACCATGCATTTAAGCTTTTCACTAAGATGCCCATCATGCACTCGAAAACACTCACAAGCAAGACTTCGGCAAGAGTATCGAAGATAATTAAGTTAACACTACGTAAGGAACATAAATATGTCTCGTAAACATTGTCTGTGTTTGCTTTCTCTTCTCAGGGGTCAAGAAATCTCAAGAACACCATAAGTTAAAAGAAAATTCCCTCATTTATGCTTTGCAGTACCCAGCAAACTTCACAAACTAACATGTGTGGTAAGATGTTCCATTTGTGGGAGTTTTAATTCTAGATCTACAAGTGGACCTAAATACTTCAATTAAACATGTATATCTTCCTTGTTATTTCCAGAGCCGGGCAATACACACACTCGTTTTTGTTGTATACAAATTAAAGAGTTCTTGTATGTATACGGTACAGGACCATCATTGTGTTCCATACTCCCCAAATTTGCACAACAGACTGTGATGTATGAATATTTTAATCGAGTATAAAATGTACACTTTTGAGTTACTACGGTTAAAGAACTTCCTAGAGAAATAATCAAAGTTTGTTTGCTTTCGTCAATAAAGAAAATGGATAACCTATTTCTTAATTTCACTAAAATTTACTAAATTTCACCATATCTCACCCAATTTCACTAAATTATATTTGATTTCAATAAATTCCTCTCATTTCAATTCAATTTTCTTCAATTTCCTTCAAATTCATTGAATTTCAATGAATTTCAATCAAGTCTAATCAATATCAATTAATTTCCGTCAATTTCCGTCAATTTCCGTCGATTTCCGACCATTTCCGTCGATTTCCGTCAATTTCCGTGAATTTACGTCAATTTCCGTCAATTTTCGTCAATTTCCGTGAATTTACGTCAATTTCCTTCAACCTCACTCAATCTTAGCACAATCCTAGAGCACAATCCTAGAGCTCTATCCTAGAGCTCTATCCTAGAGCTCTATCCTAGAGCTCTATCCTAGAGCTCTATCCCAGCTCTATCCCAGCTCTATCCCAGCTCTATCCCAGCTCTATCCTAGCTCTATCCCAGCTCTATCCTAGCTCCATCTCACTGAATGTCACTCATGGCAGAACAGAATGGATCACGGATAATCAATCAGAGAAGAAGAAATATTCAAGCACAAGATCGGATTATTCGCCTTCATCCTCAGAAAAGACAGAAAATCAAGCCAGGGATGACCTTAAAATGAACTGAAATCCGCACAGAAAATGAGAATGTACGGAAAATTGTTATGGAGGAATGGATTGAGCAAATAGTTTGAAATAAGATTGTGAAACAGGCAGCAAGAAATAGTGAACAAGATTAGAAGTATTGAATAAAATTATGAAACTTCTGAAGACAACATAAGATGTAAATGAAAAGAACTTGTTTGCTATAGTAATGAAGTTTCATCGAAAGCTTGCTAATTTTAATTAATAATTTTGTAAGCATGGCATTTAGTAAAGCACACAGCATGGCATTTAGTAGAGCACACAGCATGGCATTTAGTAAAGCACACAGCATGGCATTTAGTAGAGCACACAGCATGGCATTTAGTAAAGCACACAAAATGGTATTTAGTAAAGCACACAACATGGTATTTAGTAGAGCACACAGCATGGTATTTAGTAAAGCACATAACATGGTATTTAGTAGAGCACACACACCACAAGTTTCACAAAGTATTAAAAATAAGTAAAATACAACACTTGATGCAATTCGTGTTTTCAAATCATAAAGAATTTCAGACTATTTAACCCTTTCAAGTGTGGTGGTACACATTTGATGCCTCCCAAGAGGCCATGTTTAATGCATGGTGGTACAGAAGGCATACCACTTTTTAAAATTGAGTTCCTGCGCTGTTCAGCAGCTCAAAATTTGTACCACCATCATAAATGTAAGGAAATATCCCTAAACATCTATAAATTTTTCTTACACATTGCTTCCCATGAAAAGCGTGAGCATGAAAGCGTTATGCAGAAGCATTGGAAGAAGGCTTGCAAACATTTAGATTATTTTTAATTGAACGCTGATGTATATTTATATTCATCAGATTTAAGAATGTGAATACGAGCAAAAAATAATGAAATGTTTAACAGTATATACGATATTTAATTTATATTAATTTTCATAAGTACAACATTCCATCATGTTACCGACACAACGTATTGGTTTTTTCTACCCATTTTACACGTGTTTTCAATAAATTAACAACAAGCAAAATTTGTTTTGCTAAATTTAAAAAGCATTTTTTCGAAAACTTGCACCATCGCGCCATATAATTATATAAACTGCGACCATCTGAAGTAGTCCAAAATCGTTTAAAATATAACAAATCAGATCAGATTAAGTGTTTATTGTACCTAGTTAACATGACCCAATTTACTTAATAAACTCACCTCATTTCTGTTTTGAAATTCCCTTTTTTTAAAAGTCACACTGAAAACTGCGTTGCACACCACGATCCAATTGCTTAACACAATTCACAATTAACAGAGTTTCACTGCCCATTAACTTTGCACGAGTGTATTTTCACTTGGTGTTACCTGTGGTTAAGAGTTCTGCAGTCTGAAGCTGCAAGCACAACAACTTTTCACCAAACTGCTACAAAAAGTAATTTTAATGGAATTTTCAGCCTGAATCTTCGAATGATCTAGCGGGCACTCACAAAAATATACAGTAGTTGAACTGTAGCACTTGTGGGGTGCACACGCGTTGTGTATCTCAGAAAAGTTTCCGAAACTCTCTCCAAATTAATTATGATTTTACTAAATAAAAATTTGTAGATTGTTGTTCAGCAACGATAAAGACAGACAGGAATGTAAGAAGCTAAACTTTACCATCTACGTGTTTCATAACGAGTGAAGCAATAAGTATAATAAAATTATATGTACACCGTATACAATATAACAGTTTACACAAGAACATGTATTAGAAATACAGAGTCCTTGTGAACAGGTCAAAATCCAGAATGAAGTGAAATGTATTTAGATAAGAATCCATAAGTCGTATGGAAAATATATATAAATGTATATACATATATCAAATTACGCCATATATATATATATATATATATATATATATATATATATATATATATATATATATATATATATATATATATAGACACATACACACACACATACATGTATACATATATAATATAATTTGATGCATGATGTAGTGATTTAAAAAGGTCTATTTCTTATCAAATACATAACTCATTTAACTAAATACTATGTAAGTTATCAGAATATGACTGAAGTGCCTATTTAAAAAATTGAGTGACTGAATGAATGAAAAATATATGGCATAGTCCAATAAAAATAAATAATGGCCTGCTCATTTGAAAAAAACGCAGTCACATGGAATGCAACACAGTCACATGGAATACAACACAGTCATATGGAATGCAACACAGTCACATGGAATCTAATTATATTCTACTTAATAATTAATGTCAAAAGCTATCTCAGTCCGACCAGTGATGCTGACAGCATTGCCACAGCACACGGAGCTGCCTCAATGCTGTACGCAATATTTTCATGTGATATGTATTGCTTCAAACACAATGCAGGTACTCTTCTCTCCAAATATTTTCCTATTTTCATTCCTGATTTGCTTCGGTTTCATCAGTTTCATCAGTAAATATAGCAATAATATTTGCTGGAATTAGCCAAGAAAAATGGGCTGTTTTTGCAAAGACTGACACAAAAATTATAGAATTAATTCGTACAGACGGACCACACGATTAAAAAAAATCCCTGCACTGTCCATACATTAAAAGGGGCTGGCCGTATATTTATTTCCTGTAAAAAACAACAGAACACAAACATGAGTTTTGGTATTTTTTCATTACACATACGAATAATTATCTCAAGGAATATATTAATTAAAAAAGAGAGGCATCTCAGGCATCAAACATACGTGATTTGGTTGCCATTTCCAAGAAGGACGAGACCAACAAGCTGCCTAGACAGTTCCCGTGGAAATTCCAAGATTTATATTTGATTAATTTAAAATTATTCTAAAGATGAATGTATTAACGACTTACGACGAATCATTGTATTTCAAATGAATGTTTATCATTAATATATACGGAACTTCCATTTTCTATTTTATCTACCGACAATATGGCCGTGTAAGAGAAGAAGGCTAATAACAGACAAAATAGCGTGTTTTATAGTGATCCGGTGTCTTTGGTATCCACAATACAATGCTTGTAATACATGCATACCCGTTCTGATTTCAGTTCAATAATTTTTCTTCAGTAATAGATAAGAAGTAATGGGACGGACACACACAGATACAGAGAGATGGAGATACACAGTCGATTTTATATGTAGATAATAATAATAAATCCAATTAATCCATGTGATATACCAATTATACTATATATTTTCACTGCAATTTTCAGGAAAAATACTCGAGTATTAACCCAAGAATACGCCAAACAGCTTGTTTCTATTGCCTTATTCTATTTTACTTGCGATGCTAAATCTCACGTTCAAGTAAAGCTGTACTAAAGCTGTAGTCATTCCTTCAGCTGTACTTGTATGACTGATCAGCTGCCAAGCATGTCATCTGATGAGTATTTAGGATACATACTAAGGCAAATACCGAGACTTCAGAGTATAATTGGTAGTATTTCAGTATCTGGGATACATACTGAGGTAAATAGACTTAGACTTAGATTTAGGGTCAGCGTTTGGCTGGGGCCTTTGTAACGGCCTCCAATTCCCTTCAACACACGCAATGCCCTGCAGGTAGTCACATTTAAAAAAAAACTGACTAATCAACATCAATCTCGCTTACCCCATGCACCAAGAAATGCATGCATGCATCAAGAAATACTTCATCTCATCCACAACAGTCATATTACATACTTCATCCAGCCCTACAAGATATCTCATACCAGAGTCCCCTTCAACACACCCTGCATTCCACTTGTTCTCTCCATACTACTCATGGACCACATCCATGAGGCTCTCTCGCTCATGTTCATATATACTACATTCCAAGACTAGATGTTCAACTGTTTCCTTTACTCCTCTATTACACTGCAGACATAACCTTGTATTCCCCTCATTCCACCTCCACGTACGCCTATTCACACTTAATGCCTTACATCTGACGACAAACAAGAGTTGGCTACCAAAACTTCCATCATAAACACTTCAAACCTTGGTACATTCTTACTGGCATACCAAATTAAAGTAGTTCTCCCATTCATACTATGCTTCCATTTGTTCAAACCATACTCTTTTGTTAGTTTTTCAATTTCTTTTTTCCAGTTATTGCAATTCCAGTCCCGTTGTTTACCTCCATGACCTCTCAATAACCAATCGTCTATAGTTCTTCCAATTGTAATACGAACAGTTTTCTGAATCTTCAGTTTTCTTGCATGCTATTCAGATTCCATGCCCTCACTCAGATTCCATTCAAAGATTCGTTTAACCCACCTTTTATTCTCTATTTCCTCAATTCTCACCTTATAATTCAACAGAGCCTTATACAGTAATCTGTGGTACTTGAATACACTACTAGACACTGTACAGTATTAATTGATACTGTGGCACAATGCTAAATACTTTACAGTATTAGATACTGTACAGGACTGACAACAGTATAATACCCAATACAACGACAGTCGTCAACTGTCCCAGCATGAAGTACAGTATACACCACATACACGTATGTACAGTGTCACATACAGTGACAGTTGTTCTATTGAACAACAACCCAGACTGTACAGTAATGTGAAAACTGTGCTGTCATCAGTACTGTACAGTACAAGTAAAATCTTACATACATCCTGTACGATTAGTTCAGTAATTTCCGGGAACTTCAAATTACTTTTTGAATTTCCAGTCAGTTTGTGAATTTCCAGTCAGTTTGTGAATTTCCAGTCAGTTCGGTAATTTCTAATCAGTTTGTGAATTTCTTATTAGTTCGTGAATTTCTTATTAGTTCGTGAATTTCCAGTCAGTACGTTAATTTCCAGTCAGTTCGTTCATTTCCAGTCAGTTCGTTCATTTCCAGTCAGTTCGTGAATTTCCAGTCAGTTCGTGAATTTCCAGTCAGTTCGTGAATTTCCAGTCAGTTCGTTAATTTCCAGTCAGTTCGTTAATTTCCAGTCAGTTCGTTCATTTCCAGTCAGTTCGTTCATTTCCAGTCAGTTCGTTAATTTCCAGTCAGTTCGTTAATTTCCAGTCAGTTCGTTAATTTCCAGTCGCTCCGTGAATTTTCAATCAGTTTGAAAATTTCAAGTCATTGAACTGCAAATTATTTTCGAGATTTCAATAATAATCTCTAACTCGAGAACAATTGTGAAAAGATTGCAATGGAAATTCATTTTATTTTACATAGTTTAGAGGTCAAAATTTTTGAAGCAACAACGTTATGCGCAGAACTTTAATGCGTAGAACTTTAATGTGCAGAACTTTAATGTGCAGAACTTTAATGTGCAGAACTTTAATGTGCAGAACTTTAATGTGCAGAACTTTAATGTGCAGAACTTTAATGTGCAGAACTTTAATGTACAAAACTTTAATGTGCAGAACTTTAATGTGCAGAACTTTAATGTGCAGAACCTTAATGTGCAGAACCTTAATGTGCAGAACTTTAATGTGCAGAACTTTAATGTGCAGAACTTTAATGCAGACACACAATAAAGCGTCATACACAAATAAAAACGAGGGAAGTATCTTGGCTAAATTTCTGCATGAAAAATCCTCAATTTCAAGTTCTTTTGAAACCGACAGCATCTCCAAATGTTTGGTTAAGCATTGCTATTTACATATATAATCGACCATGTATCTCCATCTCTCTGTATCTGTGTGTGTCCGTCCCATTACTTCCTATCTATTACTGAAGAAAAATTATTGAACTGAAATCAGAACGGGTATGCATGTATTACAAGCATTGTATTGTGGATACCAAAGGCACCGGATAAAACATGCCATTTTTTCTCTTATTAGTTTTCTTCTTTTACACGGCCATGTTGACGGTAGATAAGATGCCGAATAAAAGTTCTGTATATATTCATAAAAAATATTCTAATTCTGACGGTACCACGGGTACAACTGAAAACTGTATTAGTTTCATATATCCTTAATTTGTCACTTTTAAATCGAGGAATTTTAACGGGTACTATCCGGGCCATGTTATCGGTAGATAAATGCAGAATAGAAGTCCTGTATATATTAATGAAAAGTATTCATTTAAAACGCAATGATTCGTGGTGAATCTTTAATGCATTTATCTTTCAAATAACTCAAATCTAAATCGTGGAATTTCCACGGGAACTGATTGGTTACTATGCTAGTTACGGTAATGAACGCAGAAAAGTAACCAGTACCCTCACTAGTTACAGTAACTATAACGCTCTAAAGTAACTAGTACCCTCATTAGTTACAGTAACTATAACGCTCAAAAGTAACCAGTACCCTCATTAGTTACTGTAACTATAACGCGGAAAAGTAAGCAGGAAACAAATGATCGGAAATTTAAAGCGTACTGGCGGTACAGGGGAGGGAGGGTCACGGTCAGCAGCACGCGCAGGTACACCACCTCACCTGGCCGCTGCTGCGGCGAGAATGAGAACGAGGGGAGAAGACCTGTTTTATGTGTAGACCCTGCCCCTCAGTGTCCCTCGTGTAGACCCTGCCCCTCTGTGTCCCTCGTGTAG
>VCRD01009330.1:0-15019 GCA_006783055.1 Trinorchestia longiramus
GGCTGGCAGATTGGTCAAGAATTGCTTAAGGCTGGCAGATTGGTCAAGAATTGCTTAAGGCTGGCAGATTGGTCAAGAATTGGTTAAGGCTGGCAGATTGGTCAAGAATTGCTTAAGGCTGGCAGATTGGTCAAGAATTGGTTAAGGCTGGCAGATTGATCAAGAATTAGTTGAGTTGGAGGGAGAATTGGTCAAGAATTTGTTGGGGCTGGGTGATTAATTAAGAATTAATTAAAGCTGGGACACTGGTCAAGAATTTTATAAGGCTGAGACATTGGTCAAAAATATTAAACAGTAACTCACTATCAGGTATTAACTTGCAGTGGTTAGTAATTTTTCCTGATTGTCGCTTCGAGATTGTTTGTTGTCACTGATCGCTTGATTGATTCTTGATATGATTGTCTACTTATGATTGTGTCTATTCTGTAGCTTACTACTGATATCACGTGATGGTGTAACAGTGTATAACGCACTGATAATACATCATATGTGTGTGTATATATATATATATATATATATATATATATATATATATATATATATATATATATATATATATATATATATATATATATATAGGGGGTCCCACAAATAGCAGACCGAACTTTGAGTTGATAAAGCTCTGTAGTTATTATTGATAATTTAGTTCTGTAAAAGCCTGCTTGTTCACTAAATATTTGTCCTTTAACAGCGACAATTTTATTTGGTTTCCTTGCTCGAAATTGTACAATATCGTTGTTAGCAGAGACCACCGAAAGTACGTTTGCTCTGGGGTATGAATGAAACTCAAAAGTCTAAGAATAAAAATTTTAATACTTTAATAATCAATGTCTCATTACCAATGAATATCGTTTTATAACAACATAATAAAAATTTTACATTCTAAGTATTAACCTTTCCATTCATAAAGAAAGCGGCTTCGTCGCCAATAACAACTTTTTCCATGAAACGAGCACGTTTGTTAAGAAGCAATTCAGCGAGTAGCCTACGACGAGGAAAGTCTGTTTGAAAGCTAAAATTTGTCGGCAGCCACGGCGCAGTCCCGAGGCTTCAACGACAGCGTCCCTCGCTGCTGCAACGCTAACAGCAGCACACCTCTACCTGTCGGCATCAGGGTGTGTTTGTGTGTGTGTGTGTACACCTGTGTTTGTGTGTGTACACCTGTGTTTGTGTGTGTACACCTGTGTTTGTGTGTGTACACCTGTGTTTGTGTGTGTACACCTGTGTTTGTGTGTGTACACCTGTGTTTGTGTGTGTACACCTCTGCTTGTGTGTGCACACCTGTGTTTGTGTGTGCACACCTGTGTTTGTGTGTGCACACCTGTGTTTGTGTGTGCACACCTGTGTTTGTGTGTGCACACCTGTGTTTGTGTGTGCACACCTGTGTTTGTGTGTGCACACCTGTGTTTGTGTGTGTACACCTGTGTGTACACATGTACCTGTCTTTCTGCGTGCACCAGTGTGTGTGCGTGTGTACCTATGTTCGAATGAGCGCGTGATGTCAAAAATCCTTTAGCTTAAATATTTTGGCTTACGAGGGCATTTCTCGGTAATTCAAATCGAGCACATTTCTGTGCCGTGTTGCATGAACAACTGTATTTCCCTCCATCAATTTTCAGATTCATTGAAATAATTTCAAGGAATCAATGAAATTATTTTACAAAGCAAAAATCCGCAGAAAATCGACCCTCTCTCAGGTGATTTACTACCATGTCTTCATATGGTTCCTGAAGCAAATTTCAGTTTAGTCCAGTATGATGTTCATTAGTCTTCGAGGTGATCAATAATGCCAGACCAGACTATTTTTGAACCAGACTTGACTCGAGAGAACCAGAAGCATTAATTTCCTTATGACCTGAGGTGTGACAATGTGTTCCCAGCACCCAGACTGCCTTCCCATTACCATTCCGGCCTCGGATTCCTTCTACGCTCTCTGGAATCAGACGTGCATGGAATTCTTGAGGTCTTCCCCAGCACCGCGCCCCAACTGCGGTCTGGGACCCAGGGATCAGATCAACCAGGTGTGTGGGCTCGATGAATCACATTAAGTTTAACGTCTGAAGGCAGGTCTTTGTTCTGCATAGACCAGAGTTAAGGTCTGATAGCATCAGGTATAGAATCTAAATAGGTTACATCAAGTATAGGATCTAAATAGTTTAGGTCACGTATAGGGTCTAAATAGGTTAGGTCAAGTTTAGGGCCTTGTTACGTCTAATAAGTGTGAATCAGTGAGATTTAAATGTGAATAAGTGAGTCCATGGTCTGAATAGGTGAGGTTGTGACTTATTCCTTCCTTATGACACACAAAGCACCTGATAAGCTAAAGGAAGAGAGCATACAAGGCTTTAACTACAGGCATCACAAAGGCTGCACGTGCTTGATCCGAAAGCTCAATTAATGCCGTGATGTTACAGGCCTTCTTCAAACAATTATGTTGTAACTGCTTCAATCTTCATACCATCCCTTTTCTTTTTTGTATAAACTTTTTTCACTAAAATATTCAGTTTTCCCATTGATAGGCAACCGTGAAAAATATCCCAAACACCCTTTCCAGTTCTTACTAAGTCTTACTGTACAAAAAGTAACGTTTCTGGTACGTCGCCCCGCGAACTCCACAGTACGTCACCCCGCTAACTGTCCGATACGTCACACCACTAACTCCCCTGTACATCGCCCCACTAACTCCCCTGTACATCGCCCCACTAACTCCCCTGTACATCGCCCCACTAACTCCCCGGTACGTCGCCCCGCTAACTGCCCGGTACCGTACAGGTGACGGCGTTCCTAGATGCCTCCAACGTGTACGGCTCCGACGACCACGAGATGGCACAACTCAGGCTGTGGGAGGCTGGTGAGTGGCTGTGGCTGTCCTGTGGCTATGGCTGTTCTGTAGCTATTCCGTGGCTGTGGCTGTTCCGTAGCTGTTCTGTGGCTGTGACTGTTCTGTAACTATTATGTGGCTGTGGCTGTTCCGTGGCTATTGTCAAATGTAGCTTTTGTGTGGTATTTGTGGCTAATGTAACTTTTGTATGGATATTGCGGCTATTGTGTGACTGTTGAATGACAGTTGTAGCTGTTGCGGCTACTGTGGCGCCGGCACGAATGTGACTACACGCACCGCTGTCTCATAGAATTGCATTCATTCACTACTACTAATTCTGGTCACTAATGACTATTTCAATGCGCATTCTTAGTCATACATAGCATGACTATCTCAGATTATAGCATCAGACTTAGTCGTTTCTGTGTGCAATGATGATCCAATATACTTATTGAAAATTTTTCTGTTAGTACAGCAGATTTTTTCCCGACAATCACTCGACAGTAGAGATGTGAAAAAGATGCTGATTGCTAAAAAGCGTGACCTGCATACTCTTATAGTATTATACTATGTAACACATTGTTCAGTGAGTCATAGTGCTGGGCCCTGAATTACTGTTTGAGAAGCTCCAGCAACATAATTTCTTTCGTGTCAAGCGTCGGGACGATAGTCTTAGCTTATTAGGAGGCATAGGAACCGACACACAATTTATTTCAAATTACGAGTACAGACATCTTACATAATCATCAGAATATTTCCTAAATTCCATGGTAAAAACATACTTTTAATGAGAATTTTCTAGAAAGAAAAGGTACTGGAGTCCACTAATTGAGTACCACCGACGTGGAGGGTATTAGTTATTGAAACATTATTCCCAATTTCCGTAGACTAATTGAACAAATTGTCCTTGATTTTTATATGCTCGTAATTTGAATTTTACAATTTTGGTTTAATTTCACCGTAAATTTTCATGCAACATATGCATGGAGAAATTTAGGATTAGAGTATAGAAGCTCATTTTAATTTTGAATTTAAATTCTATTCACAGGTTCACATTACTCCAAAATGAGTTTCATAAAACTCTTCATGCAACCCTTTCCAGTTATCCAAAAATGTTAGAATATGAGTTTTAATTACCTGTTCGCAAATATTTAGCAAATAAATACACATGGGAAATAAATTGTAAATATATTTATTTCAGCTAGATTACATTTCGTAACTTGAACGTTGTGTGAATAGAATATGGCGACAGGAACGAGCCGTTTGACCAATTCTTGGATTGCTACCAAAGTCCCATACCAAAAATAGTATCCTAAGTAACCGTAGCTCACGTCACATGATGTTCTAGTTTTAGTTTCCGGTTCTGTTATTACATTGAAGGAGTGATTGTGAAATCACAGGCGATGTTACAACGCTTCTCTACTTCCAGATGCAGCAGTCGTAACATGACTGATGCACACAATTTCTTGCACACATCCCTCTACATCACACTGCACCATTTCACCTCCAACTATTTTTTTATTTACTTTGTATCCAATACGTTGAAATTTGCATCGTTGTCAATCGATTTTTATTTCATTTCTTGTACACATCCACCTACATCCCACTACACCAAGTCATCTCTCTAACTATCGTTGAGTTTCAAAACATATATCACATAGACTGAAAGTTGTATAATTGTCAATTGATTTTATTGTGGTTTTGACCAGGGATGTTGCGGTACAAGCCAGTCCGGTTCCGCAAGCCGCTGCTGCCAGCGCTGGACGGCTTCGTGGACGGAGAATGCAGGGAAAATTCCAGGAACCTCCACTGTTTCCATGCTGGTGACCTCAGAGTCAACGAGCAGCCTGGTGGGTGTTGTCGTTGTTGTCAGGGCGTAGGTGCTGTTGTCGTTGTTGTCAGGGGGTGGGTGCTGTTGTCATTGTTGTCAGAGGGTGGGTGCTGTTGTCATTGTTGTCAGGGGATGGGTGTTGTTGTCATAGTTGTCAGAGTCTAAATGTCCTCAAACTTCAAACACTTCTATGAACTTTTCTTACAAAATGACATGTAAAAATTCCGTAACATCTTGAGGAAGGCAGTTTTGTTAACTGACTGGCTGTGACGGAATGAAGCAATGTATGGCAATACAATTAGAGAGTACAGCTGTGCTTGACTTGGTAATTATGAAGGGAACTGACGGCAGGACTGGCGAGCCTGCACACGGTGTGGCTGCGGGAGCACAACCGTATCGTCACGGAGCTGGCAGTTGTCAACCCGCACTGGAACGACGACAGACTTTTCTTCGAGGCTCGCAAGATAGTCGCGGCTACGATGCAGAAGATCACCTACGGGGAGTGGCTACCTACAGTCCTGGGTAAGTTCCTGCCCCTCGTAGTGGTTTACTTCCTACTCCTCGTAGTGGGTTACTTGACTATTCTATAAGTAGTTCGGCCAGAATTAGATACTAGGCCTGAATTAAAGAATGCCACTGCGTCCACCGTGAAGGGAGTACAGGTCCTCGTAGTCAATGCTGGACTCATAAGACTAACATCAAAATTAAACACGCATAAAATAAGCACAAAACACTCTACACCCTGGGGTTTTTAGCACTACACTTTGGTGTCCTTAGTATTACACCCTGGTGTCCTTAGTACTACACCCTGGTGTCCTTAGTAAATACTACACTCTAGTGTCCTCTGGTATTGGCACTACACGGTTAACGTTCATAACACTACCTACTACACAAGGACACAAAGTTTCATGATGATGAGAACTGTAGCTCTAGTCTCTCTATTTCCTCGCAGGTCCAACAGTAATGAAGGTATTCAGGCTGCCCTTACAGCGACATGGCTACTACCGCGGCTACAAACCCACTGTCAACCCCACCATCACCAACTCCGTGGCCTCTGCAGCCTTCAGATTTGGCCACAGCCTGGTCCAGCACGCCCTCCCCCGCTGTGACAAGACTGGCAGGCGCTTCCCCTTCAGTGAGTACCAGTGTCAGTGAGGGGTGGTTTTTATTTAGGAAGTCAGGGTTTCCCTTCAGAAAGCCCAGTGGTGGTTCTCCTTCAGTGAGTGGTGGGGTCGGGACACTCATGGGTTGTGGGATTCACGAGTGGCTAGGATATTAAAGTGTTTACGAGTAGTCATAAAATGAAAGGTAATTTGACTCGAGTAACCACGAGGGAAAGTTGAGTCAAGCAAACATGTACGTGTCAGCTTGTTGTCTTTTATTCTCTTTTGAACAGTGAATAATATTGCGTGAATCAACGATATCAATAGAGTTAACTGCCTCATGTATTCCCAATTGTTTCTCTCAAACCCGTACTTCTAAATCAACACTGCATGCCTTTCCTTACTGGGTACATGCCATTCCTGAGTAAATGCCATTCACCGCAGCTTGTAATTCACAATCACATGACATTCATCATAACAAAAGCTTAGGGTGCCTGAACCTAATGTTTACCTGGTCTGCACAGCGATCAGGCTCCACCAAGAACTCATGAACCCGTCGAACATCCACAACTTTGGCAGCGTGGACCGCCTCATGCTCGGCATGGCCTTCGAGCACTCACAGAGCAGGGACGTCTACATGACAGACGAGCTCACCCAGAGACTCTTCCAGATGCCGAGTAAGGGTGGCAGTTGGAGTCAAACTAGAGTTTCCAGATCCCGAATTAGGGTGGCCGTTGCAGTTAAACTAGAGTTTCTAGGTGCCGAGTTAGAGAGGCTGCTGAACTTTAACTTGAGTTTCAGCGTTGGAGATAGAAGTAAGAAGTAGCATATTCCATATGCTTTGTTTCCTACAAACCAATCGAAACCTGTATTATGTACACCAGAGAGCTAGCGTTGCAAATTTAACTGCAAGAAAGTTCGTTCTTTTACATAATGAAGGCTGCTGAAAACAGATGAAAATTAAAGCTAGGCATTTAGATTACGTATCTAGTAAAGACCAAAGAAGTTATTCAGGAGATAAAATACTTAATAGAATTAATTCACATATTTGAACGTCGTAGTCATCAGGGTCCCACAGATGCCGAGGGAGGCCGGCAGAAGCTCGACCACAGAAGTGAATAATGTGTTGTTGAGTGTTGGATTGTTATTAACTTTTATTTAATGGCTACATCAAACTCCTAAAAGTATTGCTGACGAACATCTCTTTCACAGCTTGAGTTTAGCCTGCTATTTGCTTTTGGATCTTTCCAAGTCGCAAGTTACCGTGTTTTGTAGATCATAAGGCAAATTTTTTCCTTATTAATTATCCCTAAAAACTATCCTGCTTCTCGTAAGCCAAAGGAAAGTGAGAGTAGACGGCGGGTGAAACTATGAATTGCACGGAGAAAGCATTTGTGAATTCTCCCTTCATATTTTCTACAGCGACTACTGCATTAAAGCGTCTTACAAGCCGTGAATTGCGGTAGTTTGAATCTAATTTTCGCCCATCATAGTTAACTTTTTGGTGATACTGTTGTGATCATCAGAACTCATAAAAAACAGAGGTAGTCGTGTCGACGATGTTTATGTTGGCAACTGCAAGATCAGTTTTGTACATCATTTTCTGTAAGCCATCCATCACTTACATGGTTAGAAATTCTAATTGTTTTCAGTTTAGTTCATAATTTTTGGTGTAGTTTTGTGGAACTTTCGGTGACATGATTAATAAAATACAGTAGATATTGTCCTATAATGCTGAGAGTGATGGTAGTGCATTAAAGTTGTTCATGCATGGTGCGGATTTGTTAACCAATTTGAGTAATAATTGATAATTTTAGAGTACGTAAATTAAGAAGGATAACTAATATTTGTTGTACAGTAAACCCTCAGTTATAAAATGCCTAGGATAACAAACAAATCGGTTAACGACCAACAATTTTGCTAAAAAATTGTCTCGGATAACGAACAAATTTTTGGATAACGAACAGCCAGACAAAGAAACCACGTGGCATCCTAACACCAGCCACGCTCGAGACGTTGCGGTCGGACGTTGCCTGTTTTTATTGCGTTGCATCCGTGTTTTTGTATTATTTTAGTGCTTTATTTGCATAATATAGCCCTCAAACATGTTTCCAAAGAAGGTTAAAAGCGAGAGTAGTAGTATGATGTCCAGGCAAAGGCCAACAATTGAGATAAATAGAAATTATTTCTAAGCATGAAAATGGAGTGTGTGTATTTGATCTCGCGGCGGAATACAACATGTCGAAGTCAACAATCTCGACCATTTTTAAAGTCACAAATCAAATGGGGATGAGAACAAATTATTTCTATTTCCACTGTTTCTTATTGGAAAAATTTATTCGGTTAACGAACGTTTCAGTTAACGACCAGCTTTCAGGAACGGATTGTGGTTGTAAACCGAGGTACTACTGTACTAGCATTTAATTTCGTGCTAGTGGGAACACAGCAGAACCAAGTAATTCATATGCTGCTTTTCCGACAATAGTTTTGGCCTCTTCTTCGCCCTCACTTCCTTTTGCATTATTAAAAAATGAACTGCAGCTTTGTGCTGATCCTGCCCATTTTTCAAGCATGAGGTAAATTTTGGTTTTCACTTGTTTTCATACTCTTTCCTTTGTTTTTTGTCTCCCTTCCTCTTTATGCTTCATTTCAATTCTACCTTCCACTTCTTCTCTCACTCTCTCTCGATCCTTTCTTTACTAGTTTTCACTCCAACTTGCTCACCCTTTTTGATCCTGATCTGTCGTATCATCCTTTTACTTGTATATCCCTGCTACTTATTCTTCTGTCCCAGTCACCCTCATCTTCTCCCGTCCCACCTCGCCCTCTTATCACCCACTCGCTGTCCCACCTCGCCCTCTCATCATCCGCTCATTGTCCCACCTCACCACTCGCTGCTCTACCTCACCACTCACTGTACCACCAGGCAACCACTTCGGACTAGACTTGGCCTCCATCAACATCCAGCGAGGTCGTGACCACGGCCTGCCAGCCTACAATGTGTGGCGTGAACAGTGCGGCCTGCACAAGTTTGCCAACTGGGGGCAGTTGCTGCAGGTCATGGATGACGACACTGTTGGGCGCCTTGCTGCCGTCTACAGGTCTGTACTGCACCACTGGCGTGTTAATTGAGGTGTTAACTGAGATGTTAGCTGTGATGTTAACCGAGATGTTGACTTAGATCTTGACTGAGATGTTGACAGATGTTGACTGAGATGTTGACTGACATGTTGACTGACATGTTGACTTAGATGCTCACTGACATGTTAACTGAGGTGTTAACTGAGACGTCAATGAAGGGAATGCAATGAGCAGCAATACACACCTAAGATGTTAATGAGGAAAGGAAGACTAGTTATGGAAGAAGCTAATAAATATTAGAGATCTTGACTGTACATCCTAGGTGCGTACAATACGTACACTGGGACAGGAACGAGCCATGTGGTCCATTCTTACTTCCTACTGGCTCATATTTAGAGTGATATTTAGAGTGATATTTAAAGTGCTATTTAGAGTGATATTTAGAGTGCTATTTAGAGTGCTATTTAGAGTGCTATTTAGAGTGCTATTTAGAGTGATATTTAGAGTGATAATTAGAGTGATAATTAGAGTGATAATTAGGGTAATAATAGTTTGAGTGATAGTAGTTTGAGTAATAGTAGTTTGGCTAATAATAGTTAGACTAATAATAGTTTGACTAATAATCGTTTGACCAATAGTTGTTTGACTAATAGTTGTTTGACTAATAGTTGTTTAATTAATAGTTGTTTAATTAATAATAGTTTGACTAATAATTCCACTATGTGATCATACACAGTTTGTTGCTTGTTTGCTTGCTTGCTTGCTTGCATGGTCCGTCTCTCTGTCACGCTCTTAAAGATTTAGATGGGAGGAAATTCGGCATGGTATGCATGTATTCTAAGCATTGTATTGTGGATACCAAAGACTTCTCCTTCAATGTAGAAACTCCTTCGCAAAGCCCGCGTCCACTGGCAAATCAAACAAAAAAATCTGTAAAAAACACTTGAATTTTCACGTGTGGGTCTACTAGTAGTTTGACTAATATCAATTACTGATAATAATTAAAGCAATAATAAATAGAGGGATAATTACGCATGTCAGGATAATGACAATCAAAAGAGTCAACATGAGTGCATGGTGGGTGAGCGTGCTGCTGCTGACAAGTGTGTGGTGGTGAGAATGTGCATGCATTGTGATGACACCCGCTGTAGTGATGATAGCGAGTGATGACTTGCATGTGATGGAAAAAAGTGATGTTTGTTTAGACGCTTGTCCTGGTGTTGTATACACGCTCGTCCTGGTGTTGTTTACACGCTCGTCCTGGTGTTGTTTACACGCTTGTCCTGGTGTTGTATACACGCTCGTCCTGGTGTTGTTTACACGCTCGTCCTGGTGTTGTTTACTCGCTCGTCCTGGTGTTGTTTACACGCTCGTCCTGGTGTTGTTTATTCGCTCGTCCTGGTGTTGTTTACACCACACAGAGCACCCGTCACACACAACACCTCTGTATGACGAGTAAAAACATTTACTATGATACTCAGCCTGAGAATATACTCGTAGTTTTCATCTTTTTCCTCGTGGCTTTGTCGTATTTTTGCGAGAGACGCACAAAATATTTTAAGACTGCGTGAAATGCTCTTAGTGGTTTGGATTGAGAATAGTGCAGCCAATAGAGACGATGTTGTACATGAGGCTGCATGTGTTCTGTGGGCTGTCCCTGAACCCCAGTCTGAGCACCGTCTCTCCCTCCCTCCCATCCTGGTGATGCCTCGTGATGCCTGGTGATGCCTGGTGATGCCTGGTGATGCCTGGTGATGCCTGGTGATGCCTGGTGATGCCTGGTGATGCTTAGTGATGTCTAGTGATGTAACACAGTGCAGCACCTGATGTTGACGGATCAAGCATCATAGAACACACGTCAGACAGAAGCTGTGTGACAGTAGAGATAACAGTACACATGCTGTCTAGAGAGGGACTGGAGGGAACATGATTGGTCAGACAGAGAGATATAAGCTTACAAAATTATTCACGACAAGACAAGTATGCTGCAGAAGAAATATTCTATTGGAGTTCAATACAAAGAAAAAATAGCTTCTGCCTTTAAAAACAATCCAGACTAATTACTTTCAGTTGTAGTGACGAAAAACAAAATATTTTGGTATTGACTCCAGTCGTACAATATACCACAATTTTATTTATTTTATTTTGGATGATTCATTTTTGATGTCATCTCTCAGTGACGTGAACGACATCGACCTCTTCACGGGCGGGCTGGCCGAGAAGCCTGTAATTTACGGGCTTGTGGGGCCTACCTTTGCCTGTATACTGGGACAGCAGTTCCTCAACCTGCGCAGGGGTGAGTCATCCAGTATAATGTGTACTGTCCATCTGCACGGGCAGTGTGCCAGTATTTTAAGATGTATTTATTATTAACAGTGGACAATGGTGTAGGACTGGAGTTCAAGACAAGTGTTGTAAGCGATATGGATACATGCTGAGTATACTGTACAATATACTGTACATGGCGCACTGTGTTGCATGCACGTGGTGGTGTTGTACATGGCGCACTGTGGTGCATGCACGTGGTGTTGTTGTACATGGTGCACTGTGTTGCATGCACGTGGTGTTGTTGTACATGGTGCACTGTGTTGCATGCACGTGTGTGTCTTGACAACTGTACATGACACGCTGTGTTGCAGGTACGTGTGTGTCATTACAACTGTACATGACACGCTGTGTTGCAGGTACGTGTGTGTCATGACAACTGTACATGACACGCTGTGTTGCAGGTACGTGTGTGTCATGACAACTAACCATGAAAAAACGCAGACACTATTTTTATGGGTCAAGAATTTATTCCAACAGCCTTAAATTTTATAGAATTCCGCGTGATGAGTACCCAAAAATAGCTTTAATTACCTGCCAGTTTAATTAGACCGTAGATATTAATGGTTGCAACATAATTCAGTGCTTCTTAGTGAGCAGTGAGACATGTTTGACTTCTCATTCTAAGAGGCACTCATGCGTGAGTTACTGAGCTGTCACTCATAAGTGACTAACTGAGCTGTCACTCATGCGTGAGTGAGTAACTGAGCTGTCACTCATGCGTGGGTGAGTAACTGAGCTGTCACTCATGCGTGGGTGAGTAACTGAGCTGTCACTCATGCGTGAATGAGTAACTGAGAACTCACAATGAGGCGGGCAGCTGTGCAGTAGAAATAATGATGTCTTGCAATATTAAAGCTCGCAGCGGCAAGTAGGTTTCTAGGTCAAGCCGAAGTAGAGTACTCAGTTGTCTCGGTACTCAGGTAGAGTACTCAGTTGTCTCGGTACTCAGGTAGAGTACTCAGTTGTCTCGGTACTCAGGTAGAGTACTCAGTTGCCTGGGTACTCAGGTAGAGTACTCAGCTGCCTGGGTACTCAGGTAGAGTACTCAGCTGCCTTGGTCGCGCTATAGAACACTGCAAAAACGCATCTATTTGCTCTAGGTGGTCTATTTAAGCTCGACTCGTCTTGTTACACTGAGTAATGTAAAAATTATCTTGTTACACTCAGTAATCTAGATATTGTCGTCTTGTTACATTCAGTAATGTAGTGATTGTCGTACAATTATTGTAAGATTCAAGATCAACCAAGTGATTCAATGCTTGTAACATCAGGAGTCCCTCAAGGGAGCGTTTTAGGCCCGTTCCTCTTGATCATCTACATCAACGATCTTGATGTCGGAATCATCAGGAAAATCAACAAATTCGCCGATGACACGAAACTCTGTCACAAAGCATTCACCGAAAGGGATAAAGTAACTATCCAATCAGACCTCAACCGTCTTCTACATTGGACTGAAACCTGGCAAATGAGCTTCAACATTTATAAATGTTCAGTAATGCACGTTGGTGCAAATAACCGGCATTTCCAACCCACGATGAATGACATACCTATTGAAACAATCCAGCAACAAAGAAATCTAGGTGTCATTGTCACTGAAAATTTCAAACATGACAAACAAGTGGGAAAAGCGTCAAAATTTTAGCAGGATTCTTGGTTTCATTGCACGAAACTTTGAATATAAGTGAAAGAACATGACATTACCGCTCTATAAAGCTCTAGTTCGGCCTTATTTAGAATATGCAGTGCAACTCTGGTCTCCTATCCTACGAAAAGACATTAAAAAATGGAAAAAATTCTACGCAAAGCAACAAAGATAATTCCACAACTTCACAATCTCAGTTATGAAAGACATCTTCAACACTTTGAACGTATCTCCCTAGAACAAAGGAGACTGCGAGGACAACTTATTGAGACCTTTTAAGCATCTCAACGGTCTTAACAATGTTACCCTGGAAGAGCTTTTCGAAAGAGACGGTAACGCAAAAACCAGAAATAACGGCCAAAAATTAATACAGAGAAACTTCATTGCATCCCAAGCTATGAACTGATTTCCCGTTAAAATTGCCGCAACTTGGAACCAGTTGCCCGAAAACATCGTTTCTGCTAGCACTGTGAGCACATTCAAAAATCATCTCGACAAATATTGAATTACGAACTGCTCAATATTACAACGTACTGATTTTATGTCCCGAAGTCCCACGGCCAGTGTATAATATGATTGAGATAAATGCGCGTCATTGAAATGCCTGTGCGTGAGTGAAATGCGTGTTCATTACTGAATTGACTTACGTGGTTAAGGTGTACGTGCATGATTCATGCCTTTACTTTAGACGACATGGGACTTGGGTATTGGCCCAAGAATGGGCCGAACATTCGTTCCTATTGCCCTATTCTATTCTATGGAATTTCATTTCTTCAAGGAATACGTCGTGTTCACATGGCAACAATCAGTTCTCTTATTGCAATTTTTCAAATTTCTTGTTCGCATTAAGAATGAGAGTTTATACTCATCTCCCTCAAAATGTTTCGAGAGATACAAGATTATATTCATAATTTTAATGTTGTCCTTTCTGTGGTTTTATCTTTCCTATTGTTTTTTGTTAAGACAATTTCATAGTACAATTTAATCCTTCTTTTCTACTAATGTTCATATCGCTTTTATTCCCAGTGTTTCTCCTATGCTGATTTCCCATCCACTTCTCTTCTGTGATTTTTTATTTATGTTCACCATCACCTATGTTTTGGCTTGACTAACCTGTGTGTCCTGCAAAGTTTTATACGAGGTTTCGTATAAGTAACACCTTCTTTTAGGAAATTATTAACAAAAACTATAAAAGGTAAAGAGATCGGGGTTATTGTGAACGATAGAGAAGATCTTAAACTTTAATTCATAATAAAGTATGAAACTTAATATCCTTTAGGTGACACCCGTTATTGTTCAAACAAAATGTACTCCTATAATGACTTTACTTACCCTCTCTGGAGTTATGCTTCTAACTTCCTGAATAAGTTTGAGTTGTAATTCCTGTAAGGTAGCTGACTTTTCAATGTGAACTTTTTGCTTAAAATATCCCCAGAGAAAAAATCAAGTGGATTAAGATCTGGAGGAGTGGGTGGCCACGGTACATCACCACAGCACAAAATTATTCGACGTAGAAAAATTTATTTTAGAATAACCATTGACTCTCTTGCTGTATGAGCCGTGCTGTAGGTTCTGGACGCCTGAGAACCCCAGAGAAATTCATGAGCATTCACTTCATCCAGTTAAATTTACAGCATAGCGTGGCATTACGTCATCCAGAATTACTGATCCATACTGTTTGAAGATGATGGGAGTACAGTGACATGGTGCGCCGTGGTGACGCATCCTGGCCTCCTCTTTCTCCAGATCTTAATCCACTAGTTTTTTCTCTGAGGATATTTGAAAGAAAAAGTTACATTGAAAAGCCCGATACCTTACAAGAATTACAACTCAAAATTATTCGGGAAATTAACAGGATAACTGCAGATGTGTTAAGTAGTGTAATGGGAAGCGTCATTAAAAGAGTACATTTTTGTTAGAACGATAACGAGTGCTATCTATATGATATTATACTTCATACATATATATTAACTAGTGTACCCGTGCCATCAAAAATGATGGCAAATACTGTTGGAAAGATATTAAATAAAATTACGTATAAGAACGCAATGCATACTGCACTTGCATACTGATCCCGCCTCTGTTGCCTTACAACAGCTTGTTGTTCTTGAGATAATCTTTCTCTCGCTCTTCTTTTTCGCTCTCGATTCAGTCTTTTTTTTCGTTCGAGTGGAGTTTCTATGCTTGAGCTTATTTCAAAGGTAACTTAGTTT
>VCRD01009335.1:0-15008 GCA_006783055.1 Trinorchestia longiramus
CAGGCGAAGACGGCTGATGGCACAATCAACCCAGCGGCACGGGTGTTCTCTTCTCACTGGGGTAGCTGGGGATTCAGTGTGAATGACCAAAAAACGGCCCTTACCTGTAGACTCTAATGGATTGTAGGTGAGGTGCGCTCGCCGAAAATTTACCTTAGACTTTTTCAACCTCAACTTTATTCTCTGTGATGACATGCTTAGCATAATACGACATTGAAGTTAATTTAAAATATTTTTAGCTATGAGATATGAAAAATGCATATAAAAGCAAGCATTGGTGTGGATATTGTTATGGGGCATCTGATGTGTACATTTTCAAAGCAACAAAATCAAATCAATAACGCAAAGTTTTAGAGATTATTCTAGTCATTAAGGGAAGTGACTGAGTAAATTGCATTTTATTTTCGCATATGTCCTGCCAAATGTAACTTATAGGTAAGGAGCTAAAGTGAATATTTATTTTTTTTAAATACTATTCCACTTTCACATTACTGAAACTTAATGCAAAGTCCTTCAGCAGGTTATGCACTATCAAGTTTGAAAAGACCAATAAATAAAATAACAAAATAATAGGTCAAGCCTTCTGATTTGGACGCATTTGGTATGAAGCAATTATCTATTTAAAAATTGAGTATTTTTCCCTCTCAGTCTGTGGTTGAGCGGTGTCGCACACGTCAATTTAGCTCCTCTGCTCAGCACATGAATATAATTAACTACTGCCTAGTATATAGGTAGCGTTCATGCGCGTTGACTTCCATGTTGTTATTAGAGCTTCAGTTTAAAGACACGGAGCTTGTATAACAAATTTCAGACTTGTTAGTAAGGGACGGAGCAGCAGAGAGTTTTACTCTGGAAGAACAAAGTAGAGTACAGATGAATCAGTATATTATTATTAATTCCTAGTTTAACCACAGCAGCCACAACATGAATCAGTTCAAGGTCTTTGAAAAGATACACTCAGACGAGGTCATCTTGCTTCATTCTACAATGCTGGCCATACTTCAAGTCCCCTTTGCTCATTTTCAAGAAATAGCAACAAGAATAAAATGTGAATATAAGCACTATAAAACACTGGCATCTCAGTAGCAAACCTATTGTTTCCGCACACAAAATACAAGGAACACAACAACGACCGTAATTAACACAAACGTAGAGGCACATGAAGTAGACACAAGGTCTTGTTAACAGCACAAACTAATTACTGGTCTTCATCACAAAACCCCGCTTGGAAATACCATTATGGGGGAAAGAAAAAGTCAGACTGTTCATAAAAAGGTCTTCTTAGTGTAAATTAATCACAGTTACAAAGATGAAAAGAGCGAGTGTGGCGTCCGCTGCAGTTGTCACCGCGTGTGCGCAGGACATGGAAGTAAGATGAAGAACTTCAGAAATAAGAGCACAATGAATGTTACGCACCACGCACAATTAGTAAAAATGAATCACTTCATCTACACTAAGAAACGAGAGAAATTTTAGGGATGTGCAGAGTCGTAGAACTGCAGGCACTGCAACACTAGTGTGCAGCCCTGCAACACTAGTGTGTAGCACCACAACACTAGTGTACAGCACCACAACAATGAAGTAAGAATAGATCAGCATTATAAATATATCAACCAGGAGCCCACCTGCAGCACCACACACACACACACACACGCCCAACACAACGACACAACACATCTCTGTGGTGTACGGCATCAGCCCGAGGTGATCAATGAAGGCAGCAAGCGACACTACAGCAACTTGAGTACCTAATTATTAGAATGATTTCGTTAGCAGTAATTCAACATAAAATATGACGAAGAACATGCCGTTATGAAGCACGACCAAGATATGAAGAGAACTACAGGCTTTTAGTTGTATTCACGGAACGCCTACACTACTGCCAACGCAAAGACACAAATGAACAAAGTAATAATAATGAAGTCAATACAGCGCCTAGTTAAGCCTCAATATACGTACAAAAAATTAGGCTAGGAATTAAAGAGGCGCAAAGCAAGCTCGAGCTGCCAGTAAAATAAACTAAATGCTGGAATGAGATCAGGATGCTTGAGCACCGTCGGCACAGCTACAGAAACTACAGAAATATACAAAACACGGCCTCTTTCAAAACCAATTTTAGCTGAACGACTACAAACATATAAGCGCCGTAAGAATGAGGCCACACAGTAATGGTCTCTATTCCTAGCAGGTTTGCCCTCATGTACTGATGTTTTAAGTTCATCACCGATTACGCAGGGTGTCCACGATAAATGTATGTATCAACGCGATCGATGTCAAGATTTTACACTTAATCCTCTCAATCTGGCTTTTGCTCCGCCAAATTTTGGCCTCATTAATCCAAAAATAAGATACGTTTTCTAAATTATGAATATACGTATTGTATAAATATGTTTAAGATCGAAAGGGTTAATCGACCAAAATGATTGATTTTGAAGCCCTGGTATCGGCATTGTTGATACTGATGAATACATTTTTCGTGGAAACCCTGCATATTAATTCTTCAGTTTAATGAAGCGCTTCTACTCTCAACATTAACGGGACATCCTCTAAATCTCGTCAGTTTAGAGCGACCTTCTTGCTAAGAGACCTCTGATATGACTGAACACGGAACTGCGCCTTAAAAATAAGTCAAAATTAATACAAAATGTCAGCAATCCTTAATTTTAGGAAAAGCGTCGAGCAACAAAGATGGGTTCAGAAATCAGAACAAAAAAGGAGAATTACACAGACCACCTTAGCAGCATGAAATTTTGAGTAGAAATGATAAGCATGAACTTGCACAGTTGACCTGCGTGAAAAATTAAATACGGAAACTAGCACCAAAATTATCACTGCAGTAAAAAAAAATCTCATAGAAAACGGCAGTGGGAAATTCTCCTTCAGGACAACATTTAAATGAATATCCTTTGAAACGAAACGCCTAAACCATCACATTGCATAAAAACGCACATTTTACATTGAAGTGAAGAGACCAAGATAGCGAATGTCTTGCAATGAACTAAGTGAAGGAATACTACCAATATTTCAAACTCTAATGTAGTTTTAATTGGAAAACTGTCACTGCATTGCAAATCCATAAAGTATATAGTTACTGAAGGAAAGTGCAATTACGTTACAGTAAGATCAAGCTAAGTACGTCAATCTATTAAACATACTTTTGTCATAAACAAATCAGTACATTTTCATGTCTATGGACGTCCGTTGCATCTGTGCTCGTTATATTTAATTATTTAGCAAGTAGAACAAGTTCATATGACGATTATATATAAACTTATTCTTTCACTTGATAATTATTTCTAGATTTTTTATACTCAAACATTTTTCAGCCCACTTTAAAATGAGAAGTATATTTATGGGCAACCATGGGAGCCAGCAACACGGACCTTCAATAGCACAATGAGCGCGGTTACACTACCATATTCTAAAAACAACGCGACCACCCAGCACTAACTGCTGCTTCTGCAGCTACAAGGCGAGAACTTAGGTCTACAATTCTTAAATACTAAGCGACAGTTTACCAAGAATACCTCGCTAGGTAATACCTAGTGCTAAGGAACCATCTGTGCACGAGTCGTTACATCCAGCAGTGCTAATTATCGGCCACACTACAGTAGATTGCGGACAGCAGTTCCTTCGTCCTACGCAATTCTTTGCTTCTTAATGCTGGAGCACTGACCATGGGTATAGTTTGCCCGAGGCTAGTGACGTCTATGCCCATGTTCAGCGCTCCAGGATTAATAAGACGGCGGCATGGACATGGACAACATCAACATGACGAGACAGAGGAAAAAACGCTTAACCAGCTGTTCTAGATCTGCGTGAGGTACATGATGGGTTCAGGACAGCGAAGACACGGCGATAATTCGGCAAACAGCGGCTAGGCACAGTTAAGCATAGCGGGTATCAAGCAAAGCGGGTATCTTTAAGAGCTCTGGTGCAAACTCAAGCTACTACTCTGGACGAATTATCATCTGTAAAACGCTAAGTTGGGTTCTTCTCAAGCACCCTTCACAGCTAGAAGCCACGGAACAGCACTGTACAAAAAAACTAAAATCAAAGGTTACTATTTTCCGAGTTCATAAGTATCACACACTAAACAAACAGTAATAACAGATATATGAGATACTGCGTGACCCGTACAAGCCTCACCTTTGAATACTATTTTTGAGGTTCCAAAATACGCGCCCTAGTTTCCAAGAAAAAACCGAGTTCAAATTCTCGAGTTGTCATAAATGCTGAATTAAAGAAAAACTGAGCATGAATATAAATCAGTTAGCATTATATTTTCTGGTTGGCCTGTTCACAGACCAGTTAATACATACCTGACCACATGTTGAGTAGACGTATTTTAAGGAGATGAGCAAGTCATGCCAGAAATATGGCGTACAAACATCCAAAACTTTGTCAGAAGATCAGTCAGCCTTGAGGAAGAAAAAAAAGCGGCTAACTGAGCAATAAATTTTTCGTAAAACAACTTTCCGATCCAGTAAGTTGTTACTGACGTCTATCTCGAGCAGGGTAGGATATTTCAGATGTTTTAAGGTAACCAGACTGCAATTACAAGGTGTTGTTTGTTCAACACGACAGGTGTCCCAAGTCACATACTCGTTAGAATTGATAGAACGCAGCGAGACATTTCATCTTACCAAAACAATGGTAGGAAATATGAAAAATAACACGACAAACTAACAACCTGGTGAAAATGACGAGAACAAGTGAAGGAACCACACGCAATAAAATAAATAAGGCGACAGAATAAAAATATTCCTGCAAGAACCTGATAAAACCTAAATGCATTCCGTTTATTCGTTAGCAATTGAGCAGCAACACAACTGACACAACCATCGTAAAAAAATGTCGTTATCTAGAATGCAGACTGTCACTCAATCACTGTGTATTTTACAAGGTAACTGTGGGTAGATGACAGCATCAGGCTATAATGACAGGTAACTGTGGGTAGATGACAGGATCAGGCTATAATGACTGGTAACTGTGGGTAGATGACAGCATCAGGCTATAATGACAGGTAACTGTGGGTAGATACACCTTTAAGCCTCAATACATTGACCCGTAACATGAAAATTCAAGAGTTCTGCTGTACTAATTTTCATACATGATTAAGCTAGAAAAAATATTCGCCTTGTTATAGTTCTATGGAAAGAACAAAAAAAAATGATGGAAAAACACACAACTGCATGAGATAGAGCAACAGTCTCATTAAACATGACAGTTAAAGGAAACTTAGACCGACAATCATCAATGGTGCCATGGAATTTTACACCTCTTTATGCTGAACAGACACAATATTGTGGTACTCACTACTACAAACTCTTCACTCAACTTGCAACGGTTAATAACTCTACTCAGCAGGTCATTCTAACCTCTACTCAAAATGCCAAGTTAACTCTGAACTCCACTCAGAAGTGAACTCTGTACTCCACTCAGTAGTGAACTCTGAACTCCACTCAGTAGTGAACTCTGAACTCCACTCAGAAGTGAACTCTGAACTCCACTCAGTAGTGAACCCTAAACATCACGCAGTAATGAACTATGAATGAATGAACTCTGAACTCCATTCAGAAGGGAACCACACACTCCACACACGTATCCTTGTTATCAGTTTCGGCTTGAAAGACTCAGCTTCATAGGTCAACTTTCACAGCACACGTTGATCACAGCATGCAGTAATCTGGAATTGACATGAAGCAACCATAAGATCATGAGATGCTAGGCAGGTTTCTGCTTGAAATGGAACTTATTGGACAATGTCGTAAAAATTTATAGAGTTGTGGAGTAAACAGTGCATGTGTACAAGCAAACAGTACAGGTGTATAAGCAAACACCACATTTATGCAAGTAAACGGTACATATGTGACGACCTAAACCGATGCTAATAAACAAAGCATCTTTGAATGCAGCAATCAAAAGCCGTGAATGAGGTCTCATACGTAAAACACATCATCAACCTAAGAAAAAAGCTACGTAAGAACTGGAGTAAACTATTTCTTCAAATGAACTCCTAAAGTCCACCACAAACACCCACAGACAAGTAAAGAGCTCGAAACCAGCAGCATCACGGAAGACTGTTTTGGCATGTTTGTTTTACAGCTTCGATATCAGACGACGAATTAAGCATTAAATCTGGGTTTTGAGGTCTCCCTTCTCCTAATCGAGAATAATGGCAAGCCCTATAGTCTTTCTTGTACGACATGATGTTCCGACCAGCCTTCATAACACCACACTATCGCTATGTAAATCATTCACCTACACACACAACCAATATAATCTGCGACGTCAAGCCTTAACTTTAAAGCGAATCACATCGCGATTTAAGAGCACAGAAAACTGATTAAACAGCAGCATCTCGGAGCACTAGAAATAAAAGTACACAAAGGCCTTATAATATTGCACTGACACACTAGTCAACTCTAGGTAGCAACGACAATACATGCACGAAGCCCATCTTCTACGCTTAGGCTTCGTCGTGTTTATTATTTTGACTGCTGTCAAAATACCGTGAGTGGAAGAATACACAATCAGTCTTTGTATGACTTGGTCATCCGAGCGTAGGTCAAAATTAGAACAAAAACAGCGTTACAATGCGTCAAATCATTTTCCAGTACCTGGATTTTTTTCGATAGACTAAAAACACGCCGAGATGAAGGCAGAAACACCATTTAAAGCTGAGACGAGTTATCAGACGCGATGAAGCAGGAAAGAAATAAGAAAAAGGAGAAAAGTAAGAAAAAGGAGAAAAGTAAGAAAAAAGAGAAAAGTAAGAAAAGGAGACGTAAGAAAAATAAGAGAAGTAAGAAAAGGAAGAGAAGTAAGAAAATGGAGAAAAGTAAGAAAAAGAAGAAGTAAGAAAAAGAAGAGAAGTAAGATAATGGAGAACAGTAAGAAAAAGGAGAGAAGTAAGATAATGGAGAAAAGTAAGATAATAGAGAGAAGTAAGAAAAAAGGAGTAAAGTAACAACGCACCGCTGCAACTGCCTGCAGCGAGCTGTTACAAGCCATCCTTGCAGTGTGAAGTACTTCACAGTACCACGGAGAAGTTCATAATTTACAAACATGTTATGTGAATCACATCACAAAAATAACATGAGGATCTAAATCACATCTTGCGGTCACGTCGAAAAGAACTGACAAGTATTTTACTAATGGTGTCTATAAATAAAACACAATTACTTGACGTACAGAAATAAATAGATGCTGGTACTACGACTACAGTAAGAGTAAAGGCTGCTCTCAGAGACTGACACACGCTCAATTTCACCGTGGAAAAGCAAGAATTTTTAGACTGCTGTTAGACAAAAATTGACCACGTAATATCAATTCGTCTGTAAACCAATATAACGCAGTTGAGAATACATAACAATCCGAGCTCACAAAAGATGTAATAAATCGCCAAAGGGTCCTTGAAACCCAAACACAAAATAAAATACTAAAACTCTGTATCTACACTGAGATATACAAGATGATAGCATATGCAAAAATTTCACTTGACCATGATTTCGAAAAATTCCTGAAAGATTATATCCGATATTATCTTCGATTATCCTAGTGATTTTCGCAGCTATACTTCCTTGTTTGAGTATCGTGGATACATCGTTGATTGTCTGAACTTTTTCGTGGATGCATCGCAAGCAACGATGTATCCACGATGAAGTTCAGGCAAGCAACGATGTATCCACGATGAAGTTCAGGCAAGCAACGATGTATCCACGATGAAGTTCAGGCAAGCAACGATGTATCCACGATGAAGTTCAGGCAAGCAACGATGTATCCACGATGAAGTTCATGGCAAGCAACGATGTATCCACGATGAAGTTCATGGCAAGCAACGATGTATCCACGATGAAGTTCAGACAAGCAACGATGTATCCACGATGAAGTTCAGGCAAGCAACGATGTATCCACGATGATGTTCAGGCAAGCAACGATGTATCTACGATGAAGTTCAGGCAAGGTAACTGAGCTTGAAGCGAATATGAGACTAATTGGGATTTTAAGTCGACATCTATTGAACGGACATCCTAAATTGACCATCAAAACAACAAAAAATACTCTCCGAATGAAGCGCAAATTTCAAACAAGTGAGCCAGATAGATAGAACGCATCCGTTTGAAATTATATTGTATGTGTCAGATTATAAAGAGTGCTTGAAAGATCATTTGAAAGTGAATAATCCAAAGATGATCTTCAAGGAGTTGAGTTATACGAGTTGGTTTCAGTGCAGCTTGGGACTAATTAATGAAAGGAAAATAACAAAATACAGAGATCACTTGACTTCCTTAAAACCAAAATGAATTTGTCAGACAATAGCACAACTAAAATATGAATATCACACATTTACCAGCATCGTGTCGGAGGAACAAAAACTGATTTCGAACACTGCATGAAGTTTATAACTGTAGAAGGACTGTCGAAAATTAACTAAAAATACACTACCTGTGTATTAATTTTTAAGTATCGTAGGTCTAATCGAAAACTTTTAAACGAAAGCTGTCGATCATTTCACCAGAATTTTAAAAATGTCTCTCAGATGATAGTCCTCATAATAAAACCACGAAATGAAATTTTGAAGTATTGACGTTCCTTCAAAGCAGAGCTTGAACAATAGAAGAGATTTCATGAACGTAATAAAGATTTGCTTCCTAAAGTTAAAATGGCTATAGAAAGACCATTTAGAACATGGTACTTGTATAGCTGGCTCAACTGACATCACTCACCATTCCGTCTAACAGAGCAAAGAGCGAGCCCTTATACAAACTTTAGCGGAAAAGAAAGCAACGTGCAGAACTAACCAAAAAAAAGCAGCATTCTGAAATTTTATTACAATTTATCGGTATCTAGAATACCAATTCCGTAAAAAAGATATATTCATGTTTGATTCACGCATGCAACAACAAGCAGAACATCTATCTTACACGTGTAACTGGTATTCTAGACACCAAAAAATTACAATGAAATTCCGGTCAACTTTTTATTGGGTCACCCTGCATAAAATAGAACTTCATCAAGAGGCTTCTTGCATGGTGTGTGGTATTCGTACCATCTCAGCCCATGAAGTTACGAGTACAAGAGAGAAGCAGACAGGAAGCGTGATATTTCTACGGGACAATGGCAGTGGCAGCTAGCAGTGCTATACCTACACATGCTGTGCGTTAATACTAATCTTTATTTGTAAGCCTATTTTTTGCTTAGCGTGAACTATTCTTTCAATTTTACGCCTAGTTTCTTCTCTGCGTGAACGATTCTTCCAATTTTAAGCCTAGTTATTAGTTCGCGTGAACTTTTAATTCTAGGCCTATTTTCTTCTTCGCATGAACTATTCTTTCAGCTCTAAGCCTATTTCTTTCTTCGTGAACTATTTCTTGAATTCTGAGCCTATTTCTTTTTCTGGCGTCAATCCCAGTTGTGTGGAGAAGGAGGCAGTTCGGAAGGATGAGCCACCGTTGAACTGAAACAAAATGACAGCTTGCATTAGACCAAAGCCTCACTGAATTACTACATTATTCAAACAACCAAACGTAACACTAAGCACGAAAATAACACTACGAGTCACACAAAATGGAAAGATGCACCCGAACAAATGAAACAAATAAAAAAACATGTTTAGAAAATGCCCCTTCTTCATCATGCTGTATTCGTCACTACTCTTGACGTTGCAATGCAATAGGCGCTACTAAGCATGCACAGCAGTTGTGTCAAAATAAACCATAGCAGAACAATGAAGTCTGTTCAATAAGGCAGATGCAGTCTCAAGTACTAAAAGAGCCTCTCTTCGACAGTCAAATTTACGAAAAGTGATGCATCCCACTTCTCTCGCTCAAGGTAGATCAAGGGCAGCAAAGAAAAAATAGTTAATCCTGCAAGTACGCTACACAACGGTGCATACCGCATAAATTAAACTTGACGGACGTAATAAATGTGGAGTTTTCAGTGAATCATGTGGAAAATTCAGTAAAACTTGAAGAATTCAGTGAAACATGTGGAGAATTCAGTAAAACTTGAAGAATTCAGTGAAACATGTGAAGAATTCAGCATCCCTTTAATCTCGTGTTGTGATCACAGATAGAGGAAGTCCTGAGAACTTTCATCGATGCTATAAGGCTAAAATCTTAGAAAAGACACAAATTAAATGAACGCTAAACACTGACCGTGGAAATGAAATAGATGCTCTATAGACAGACGCAATTAACATTAGATAATATACCATTGAAACCAACTTTAACTCAAATATATTGGCATGCATAACTTAGATGTGGGCTAGGTCGAAGCCATCAAGTAAATTGGCGAGATAATTGCCGATATCACAAAAGTTTAAACAAAGAACGTTTAAGCCAGGGAGTTGCTGCTTCATAGTGCATGCAGTCTGCAAATAAACGCAAACAAGAACAAGTACGAGTGAAAGTAAAGAAAATATTTCTAACAAAAATTGAATAATAGTAATTCAAATTGGGGGAGAGAGTCGAAACGACAGAAAAACGAACTTTGGTTGCACACAGAAAAGGAAAATATGATAACTGTACTGATGTTATATTATTGAAAGATCAGTATGAAGGCATCGTATGAAATACAGTCCCTGAAAAGCATGGTTCAAATTGTATGCAATTTTAGTGTCACCAACGCTAGACTCTAAATCTTCACTAAAAAGAACACCAACTGACGTTAGACCACCAGACTTAAGTGGTTAAGAGACTAGAATAGACGTATTTAGTCTTTGCTTGTGCAAGATCAATACTGAAAAGAAAGTATTGTTCTTGCTCTACAACTAACATCAAGGGCAAATTCTTATAAATAATTTCCGAGACGAGTCTCTACATTGTTTGTGAAGTGAAAAATAATTGGACTTGTAGAATTCGAGACCCAAAAATCCCATACGTATAACGAGCCGAAAATTCCACTCACACAGAATGAATTTACAGATCTACATTATTTGACCTTTCTTCAACCTGAAACAAAATACCAGAGTCGGAATTTCGCCAGATAACGCAAAGGTTTTGTGATCTCTCTTCACTGTACAGTTTTCAAAGTTAAAAATCTCAAAAACAGAGGTATGTACTGGAAGTGAAAAGTACATGCATCTCTGGAGGAAAACCATACCGTTATCCAAAGAATATTTTTCGCCGGACACAGAACCATATCAAAATGAATGGTAACGAACAAGTGTAGAGAAGAACTGTCAGGTGGAAGACTAATTAACTTCAGTACTGGAAGACATCAGTAAACTGAGTTACATCTGCACCATCGTCCTTAAATTCATAAGCATAACCAGTTCTTATTCCATAACTCCCACTCATATCTAAAGTACAAGGGAAAATTACACGGTCCGTCTTGATACAAACACAGGGTACAGCAACACAACATCCTTTTGTCAAAGCGAAGTGCTTTGGAAAAAGGAAATTACGTTGTTGCATTCCGCACTTGTACAGGGTATCCCCAAAAAATGTATACATAATTAAAAGACTATAGTTTAAATACTACTGGTGCTAGGAGGCTGAGACAGGTCTCACTCGAAAGAGCAAGATCTAAAATTTTATTTTGTATCCAGAATACGTTGTTATTCACCTTAGGTACACCTTATGAATACGATTAGTATTGAAACTATGGCCTTTTAAAAATGTACACTTTTTTGGAACACCCTCTACCATTAATGGGCAGACGAGACCTATGAATATCAATCCGAGTAGTATGGTTGAACACTGCAAAAATAGATGAATAAACTAGATACACTTTTTTGACGACCTATACACCAAAATGAAATTCAATGCAGCATAAAAGAATCAATAGCAAAGGAGTTAACATCAAATGGTACATCGAGAAACAATTATGCATACAAAAAAATAAACTTCAAATAGAACATTCAGTACGCAATCGTAATCGATTCACTTGATATTGTTACTCTGTTCTACAAAAATCAGATGAGAGAAAGAACTATGTAGTTGAAATATGACTCTCTATCCTACTGTTTCGTGAGGAAACCGAAGACAATAACATGCATCACTCGTACAACCGCACAGTAACACTTGTGTATGGTCACATTTTATCCAATTTTGAGTGGAAGCGTAGGCCTCCCAATCCTTTTGCTTTCACTGGCCTATGTCACAGAGTTCCTGCACTTGCAGCGACACACGCTGCCAGCACCACTGACTACACCACAGCACTGTACACAAGCATGGAGGTCCCATGGTACGGTGGTGAGAGAGATGTACACAAGCATGTGCACATGGAACAAGTTTAACATCCGGGTCATATTGCATTACAACAAAGCAAGGACTCCAGAAAATTCGTATTGTATTACAACAAGGTTTTCCAAATTCTCGTTTTTCAATTGTACAAACAATTCGTAAAAGTGTTCCGCCAAACCTCACAGCTAATTTATGGTAAGTTCTTTTCAAGATTTCCAAGACATTTTCTGCACTGAGTTGCATCGCACCAGGACCTACAAAACAAGACCCAAAAGCAAGAACACTGAGAACCTTTTCCGCTCAATCCTTTAACGAAATTTCTTTCTACTTATTCTATGGCAAAAATACTACTTGATTTGTACATACATTCAACGTAACTTTCAAATGTAACGTTACGTGAACACTTTTTTTCTAAACTAATTTTCGTTTTGCTAGCCAAAATCTATCACCGAGCATCTACTTGTGAAGGGTACAAAAATACCTGAAGTGGTACCGTGAACAGACAGTATGGCATACACTCTATTGGGTTGCTAAAATTAAGTTTTTAATGGAAGTCGAGACCGATAGAAACCGGAGTCTTTTGATGAACCCAATGAATACTTATAAATATCAATGCATTACACTTGCCATGTACGCAACGGGCGCACAGACTACATTTAGGCATTGTACAAACATTTAGGCAACATTATTACTACCACCGATACCTCAATGCTACTTACATACACTGGGAACACAAACTGTACAGTTAAGAACAGCAACAACAAGTGTACACAATAGCACATAGAGAAGAACAATAGTACAAAGTACACCATACGAAAGAGCAACGTGTTGGAAGAGTATGGTACGGTGGCAAGTGTCATACGGTGGCAAGTGTCATACGGTGACAAGTGTCATACGGTGGCAAGTGTCATACGGTGGCAAGTGTCATACGGTGGCAACTGTCATACGGTGACAAGTGTCATACAGTGACAAGTGTCATACGGTGACAACTATGTGACAACGCAACACACGTTTAGAGTACAGGACACAACACAGAACAGCAACGATAGAGCAATATTCACCAGACGCTAAGGAAGTCCGGAAGGCAATGATGGAGAAAAATCGTATGAGTTTCACACGTTTCGCGTTATTCAGAGTATCATTGTTATTAGTATTACTAATAATTATTATTATACAGCTGGTTTAACCAGCGCAGCCATAATAGGAGCGACGTCGGCGTTGATGCATGAGATGTGTTCGGGAACAAAAGAGAGCAGACAGATAATAAACAACACCTGACTTGATAGCGCCATAAAACACCCCTAGTTTGATGCTACAGCAACACGAGCTCGAAGCTTACACATAATTGAAACTGCGTGACAACATATGAGAGGCAGAAATTAATTACAGTTATGAAGAAGATAAAAATAACGTAATTCTAGAAGTACTAGATAATACAAAGCATGTTATGCAGGTCCAGTATACTGAAAGCGTGGCACGGTACAAATAATGGCATAAAATGCATGAAGTAGTTCAAGGTTTCAAGCATAAGGCAAGAAGCATATAATAAAACTAACGTCGCCGTTTAAATAGCAAAAGAATGAACTAAGAAATTATATATCAAGTAAAAAAAGAATTGAAACATGCAATTCTTCACTGTATTTGCATAAAAAAAGTTCACACAGTTCAACACTAAATAATATTAAGATTTTCCCATACAAGAAACAATAACAGAGACATTAACTGTTGAAAACTCGAGATATTACGCGGCAATCCCACCACGAGCTATGAAGAAGAAAATATTAACATAGAAGTTAGGGCTCCACAAACACCAGAACTGCATCACATGAAGACAGCGTCATTGACAGCACCACGTCACCGACAGCACCCCACGTCACTGACAGCACCCCACGTCACTGACAGCACCCCACGTCACTGACAGCGCCACGTCGCTGCCAGCACCACGTCCCTGGCAGCACCACGTCCCTGGCAGCACCACGTCACTGACAGCACCACGTCACTGAAGACTAAACTAAGATCTCTTCAACTGGAATGAGCACAAACTGAGATGAAGCTCCACACCAGCAACGGAGCTGGTGAAACACGTCCTCGCGAGAAGAAGCAGCAGCCGCTTTACAAGTGTCAGAGGCTTCACACATTGAATGTTAGCGAGCACTAGTAGGTTGTCAGTGCTCAGTGAAGACAAGGAGTCACAGCGTAGCAACATGGGACCACACACAACACAAACCTCTCAGTTCTGCGTGAGTTCAAGCGTCTAGAAATCATTGCACGGTGAGGACAGGAATGAGGAAGCAAAGCGGGAAGGATATGGAGTGGAATGCTGAAAACAACATGCCATAGTTTTAAAGATCACTGATGCTCACACACAATCATTGATGCTCACCAAGTTTTGATGCATCGGAAACGTCAAAAAAATAAGTCGTGAACCACAAAATCGTATAAAAGAAAGGAAAATTATCATAGTGCAGAAAAAATGATTGGCAGTTTTACGTGCAGTAAATAAAATTTTTATATGAACACAAAGATAAAGACAAAAATCATGAATACACAACATCGATGTGACGCACAGATTAGCAGGGAAAAGCATGATTATTGGTATAATAAAAGGAGCACAAGTAAAAAAAATATCATCGCACACAGTAAAAAGGGAACACAGCACACGCATAAACACTGTACACAACACAATGTATAGTGAAAGCAAATAAATTAGGAAACATAAAAGAGGCAAGGAGAAAGCGAGAGTAAAGTGTTAAGAAACCGAAAATTTGAGGCAAGATTAACAGGTAAAGAAGGGCAGGAAACAACAGGTAAAGA
>VCRD01009337.1:0-12511 GCA_006783055.1 Trinorchestia longiramus
TGCTTAGAAATCTTGACGCTGATCACATCCCTGATCATATTTCTGATTATGTTCTTGTTCCTATTTCGATCATATTCTCGATCATTACTTCTAGTTCTCAATCTCTTTCACTCGTGGACTACGTATGTCTTCTGTTCACCAGCTGCCCTACGGATCTATAAATAAACAAAAGCTGAGTACTCGTCTTGTCATTGAATTCCCCAACTAGAGGTGCACCAGTCGACTCCCTTAACCTTACCTTCTGATAAATTTGTTATTACTACCACCAAAACATAACCTCGGTGAAAAGCTAACACCGGCCAACCAAAAAAAAATAACAAATTCAAACTGAGTCATTGAAGTACCTTTCTTTTTCATTAATTAATACGAGTTATTCACTGTAACAGATAGCATGTAAAAATATGTTGGCCACCACCATTTTCTTTAATGCATTCTCAGTCTGTATATGCTCACAGCCTGGTACATCACATCGACGTAGCCCTTATGAGAGTTATAGAGTTGAATGCAGACTGGCTGGGGAACTACTTAATATTTTTTATCACTTCAATCATATCGTTTTACAAACTTCATTGATGATGAATCAAAATTTAAGACTGTAGTTACTTCTTTATTATCTTTCCATTTCATCACTAAAATGTCGTCACTCAATTTGTAGTCAACAGCTACTCGTTTATTTTTCAAAAAATTCTTCCCTGTTATGTGACATTTATCAGTTCTATTATCCCTGCAGGTTCCCGAAGCAAGATATTCACGTGACAGCATTTCTTTCATTGGGGGAATGCTGATAAAATTCGTTGCTCAAAGAATAGTTCAAAAAAGTCGTTTGAATTTTCTGCTGCCATAGCTTCAGCATATGGTGATGTCGGGCTGAATGGTTATGAGTTGGGATTTTCTCGGTTTTTCTTTAGCCCCATTCCTTTTGGTTTCCTTTTAGTTTTGGGAATGAGATTTTCTTCAATTCCATCATCCCTCTCTTCATTTTGATCAACATGAGCGGGAGCTTGGAGAAGTCGGCTGAATCGTTCAGAATTTCCTTCAGTTTTTCACCTGACTCATCGCTGTCACCATCAGAGAGCTCACTTACTTCTGGAAAACCCATAAAGGCGACTTCATTGTCTTTGAGGTCCTCCAGCAGACTTACTTCATCCGTATTCATTCTGGGGAAATTTTTTCCATGAATGTAAACTAGTAAAAGTAAAACAACACGATGTCATATGTCCCATAGCTAAAAGGTTGAGTAATCAATGGATAATACTCACTAAATATATTGACATATAAGAATATATCTATACATTACAACAAACTTATGCCCTAATGATATGGGGAGAATAGATGTGCACCTGCGCTACCCAATCTGTGGTGCAGTAGTGTGGACTGTGGACTGACCAGCCGTAGTGCATGAGCGTGGAATTTTCTACGTGGTTACTTTGAATAGAAAATTTTCACTCGCTCTTTGAAATTTTGGCCATGAACCATAATCAAACTAGTAAACCATTCTTTTAGCAACATTTTTACCACACAATGGGAAAAAACAGTGATCATACACTATGAAATAACATATATAATACGTGCGAGGACAGACGGCCGATATCTAGGATGTACTGCTTGTATACATCGACACACAGGGTCAAGATGCATTCATAACGCATTCTAAACCTGCATCAGACTCCAACGTACACATAGACATGAATGTGATGTTATCAACTTCAATCTAAAATGAGCAGCCCTATTTTAATGATAAGTACAAAAATCTATGCACCGGCACTTATGGGTTAAACTGTAACATTGCACTGTATGTAAATTCTTCCGTAGTTAGCGCTTTGTTGCAGTTTGAGATGTACCTAGTAATTCTAAGTCGTGCCTAAAGAAAATAATCGTTTCCATTGCTTCCGTCACCTACTATGGTGATATTAAGATGTTGTTAAGACTAGTAGTTACAACTCTACGATATTTTATAATATAAATTTGCTTACCTCTATTAGGTTTGCTCTCCAGTCAGTGTCGCTTCGCGTGAATGATGTACGTCCTCCAACCGTGCACAATGCGAATTCGACAACCTCCAACCGTGACATACAACTTCTATTTACGTGACATGTATCCCTACACCAGTGTTAGTAACTGAATCTACTTATCCTTCTATTCTACAAGTACAGATCTCCACGACAACGACTATTTCCAACCGTACAACCAGCACTTCAACCACTTCAACACCACCTGCGCCTTTTTTCGCTCACACCAATACGGAACTGACACACGACGCGGTCGCACACAACCAACAACTGAGGCTGCTCAAGCGGCACCCCTCACTCAAGCCAAGGCGTTATCGTTGAGGTGCCAAGTACTAATTTATACATTATGCCACATAAGATTAACAAAAAAAATGTCACCACTAGCCGTAAGATCTTGGCTTCAACATTTGAAAACCCAATGCCTTGTACTGAATTTTTGTTTTACTCCTTGATATGTTGGAATATAATTGATTTATTTTTATTTTTATATTTAATTTCTGTAGTATTCGTATTATATTCATAGTTTTGATTTGGCCGCACAGTCCGTAGATCAAAATAGCGGATGGGCACCAGTTTTTCTTGTAAAGCAGTTTTGAAGCCATGTGCCACATGTAATTGACAGCTAGGTTGTATTGCAAAATCTCATTCGAGTGTGGTAGCGTTTTCATTCAAATGATTTAAATTGTTCCTGAAGAAATTGTTGTGCTTTGATTCATGTTCCTCAGGATAATTTGTTAAGTTATTGTATGGTAGGTGGTGCTGGGGGGATTTTCAGCAACCAAACTTTACAACATTGTTTTTCCCTGGTTTTATTTTTCTTTGTCTGTGTGACCTGAATGAGGGAAATGAGAGGACTGTTAGAAGGTTAGAAAAATCACAGGAGCGTTATTACGCTAACCAGGTTTATTTCAGTGAACACAGTTTGGTTATAGTACAGACACCAATGTTTACATCGCAGCGGCAGGCACAAGAATGGGACCGGAACCAGAGAACGCGCTGAGATAGTGGTTCTCTACCACTAGCTGACTCTAAACGCATTCTGTTACAAGAGCGTACAAGAGCGAACTGTGTTACATCACAGCGTTACACATTAACCTTAAACATACTAAAGTCGAACACATTCAAGGTGGAACATTTAAACATTCAACAAGGACTCCTAAATGTGACTTAGCTCTATTTCAGTAAGGTGGCACGTTAAATGATTTAGATGATCTTGAGCAACGTCGAGCCCGTCTGAAGCTTCCAGGAGGTGAGGATGGTACGGTCTAGGACAGGCCTAGCCCAGAACTTCAGTGACGGCATTTGGTAAACTCCACAAGTACGGCACGCGTACAGCGAGTAGTTAACTTGAATGCAGGATGTCGTGTGCAATAAGTAGTATGTAGGCAATGAATTTAAATTGACAGTGAGGGTGGGAGGGTGTCAAATACAACCAGCATATCACTGCAGCCACCGTGGTCGAGTGGTCTGCGGCCCGTGTTCTGTATCGGGTCTCTGCTTCATGTAGAAAGACTGCGGGTTCGAACCCGGCCAAGGACACGAGTTATTTCTTGTACGCCGCGCCGTGCACTCAACCCTCTAAGCACTCAACTCCCCGCCCATGAAGACACCCATCAACCTCCCGGGATCGTCGCATGGAGCTTACCATCACCCTTACTCTAAGAATGTTAACCTTAAGAATTTGAAAAATGTACTAATGTCTATGTACTGTGTACTCGATTGGAAATAAAGATTGTTTGTTTGTTTTTTGTTTGCAGTAGGTAGATATTGGCATATCACATACAGTGAGTTTTATACTGCAGTGATGGCAGTACACACGTAAGTATCTTGCAGCGATTTGCTGGTGAAGAAACATTGTGCTTTTACTCAGCAGTGAGTTGTGATATGCTAGCAGTGGGTTGTATCTTCAGTGAACAGTTCTAATACAGTATGTGGAATATAGTAAATATTTAATTTCCAGTGTAAATCTTTTGAAGTATAACTCCTTTGCAATTTGCAGTGAGCAGGAGCGGATGACTCCTCCCCGAAGGCCAGGGAATTCTATGTAACGTCACATGTTTAAGTTTGGGAGTGAGGCTCTCGAGCTAGAGAGGGACCCACTTCAATAATGTGCGTGAAATATTGCCACAACATCAAGCGTTAATTAGAGAATACTCGATGGCTACTGCTGCTTAATATAAAATTACTACAATAATGTGGACTTAATATACAACTTTTAATCTTAAAAAGTTAGTAAAAATTACTTGTAGTTTAGTTTTATTTTTAGTGTTAAAATGAAGGTTATTTTAGTACTGATAAATTTATGACATTTATGAGTGCAGGTAGATCATGCTACAAATTTATTAATTCACTGATAGCACATTTTTAATAGTAGCTATTGCGTAAGCCAAACAAACAAAACAAACAAAAACGTCTATTTCCAATAAAGTTGGTACATAAGAAATGTAACAGCATTGGTTTTTAAAAATGCCTTATCACAAAATCCTTAAGTGATAGGTATTCTATGCGTAGTATCATAGATGATAGAACAGCAGTACCTACAGTTATACGTAAACATTCACATCACGCAATGAACGTTAAATATACATGGGGAAACAAATGAAACTTCGCTTTTTCAATGATAACTTAAGAGGTAATCATTGGTGAAACATATAAATTCTGACGTGGTAGGTATTATACGCATTTTAGGTGATAAGCAAAATATTTTCTTAGGGTACAGCTTAGACTTAACATCATTACATCTAACTGAATTGGATGTTTAACATCCGAGAAAGACCGAGAAAGGAAAATTATGAGAACGAAAACTTAAAACATAAAGTTGTGATAATTAAATTGAAATTGTAATTTCTAATTACTGGTTGACCTTATGGTATGGCTTGCCGATGATCGATTTAATTTAATCATTATTACAGTTATCTGTAAACATCGTATTTAATATAAATGGGCGTTACATATCAGAGAAAGAGAGTAAAAAATAAAATATAACTGTGAATGTGTCAAATTTTCAATACTTAGATGTTGATATAGATAAGAGAAGCTGTAGTAGACTAAAGTTCTGAGGTTTCACAGTCACTTATTGTAGCAAAGCAATTAGTGACATTGACGGAGAAATTTTTTATTATGCCTTCGATAAGTAAAAATATAACGTAAAAGATTACACACACATAAATATATATATATATATATATATATATATATATATATATATATATATATATATATATATACAGGGTGTCTCAAAAAATGTAAATGCAACGCACCCTTGGTGTGCGTTATCAGCGTTGTCTGGACAATAATGGTCATGAATTCGAACATTTGCGAACATCATTCTTTAATCACATTTGTCTTCTGTATTCGAAGCTATTCTATTTCACTGTATGTTCATAAATAAAGGATCTCGTCATTCGAAGTGTGAGTACATTTTTTTGAAACACCCTGTACATACCTATACGTACATATCCATATACATACATATACACACATATATACATATACATACACATACACATAAATACGCACATACGCACACATACATATGTACATGCACATATCATACATAAATACATACATACACACATACACATATGCATATATATATATATATATATATATATATATATATATATATATATATATATATATATATATATATATATATATACATCTAATGCCTCGGAAGAAGAATACTCTGAGGAGTAAACACTAATTCATATAAAATTCTATTTAGCTTTTGGCAAAACATGATATATTTTCTATCAAGAATTTTTTTTGTGCTCTATGAAAATTGAACCTTTTTAACATGTTAACGTTCATCAGGTTAAAAGGCATTAATTTATAAGCCAGAAAAATAACAAAAAAAGTAAAAACCATCCCGGTTTTTGATAAAATTAAATTAGTCGATTTGAAACAAGAGCCGAGGAATTATAGCACGAGTTTGAACTTTACGAGTTTCGTTTGACTATTGTTAGCTCTATTTCAGTTTATACTTAAGTTGTGTGACACAAACACATGGTAGACACTTATATGGAGCATATTTCGTTACTAAGTTAATTTTGTTTAATCATGCATAGGAGCTAAGATTTCTGTATTTGTTTGCTACTTTGATATGCAAAAATGATGTCATGTTTTTTTTTATTTTTAATTGATTGGTTTTTCTTCATATGCGGGGGCAGTTTATTCCAAAGCAATGCACCTGGAATTGAAAGAGCCCTTTGTCCAGCATCGGACGAGCGGAAACTGATGTTAACATCATGTCGTCAATCAGGTTTCACACCCTTGGTAGTGGGTGGATAGAATTTAACAACGTTGGCAGAACTTTGAAGGTGATATAGAGGAAAATACATATTTAACCTTGTGAATGAGTAGTCTTTGTTCTATACACTGTATATTAAATAAGTAGATTCCAGCCCGTGTGTTATTACAGGTCAGCTGTTCAACAAATATCATTGTCTAGTTTCGTGTCACTCGTTTCTTTACGTTTAGGCATTTACGACAGGTACACCAAAGATCAACCAGCTAATTTCAACACGCTAATCAAATTCCATAGTGTTGCAGAAGAAGCTGCATATCAGCATCTCAGTTCGTATTTCCTGTTAGCAGCCAGCTAAATTAGGTACGTTGTTTTAATTATTTATTTTCCAGTTTTCTTGTGATGTTGTCATGTGATATTAAGTCTTTCTGCTAAATTTTGTATTTATTTCGAATTACTTATCGGCTGTTATTCAGGCAGGTCTCGGTTTCGGACCTCAGTTTCGCGTCTGGACCTCAATTTTCTCTCTGATTTTGATCAAGTTTATGAATGAATCTGCAATCGACAAAGACGATATTCTATCTCTGACCTCATAACCTACTGACGAAGCAAGGAACTAAAGCTGCACTCGTATTAAGAGCTTCGATATTACACCAGACGTTGACGTCAAAGAAGCATATGGAAAGGGCACAAATTGCAAATCTACATTCACCAAAATAATCACACCAAAGAAACATCCCGTGCCCTAAGCCCTCCCATTATCTCTCTGAATTAAAGAAACATGTTTGTTATTTTATGAGGAGTTTATGGATTAGAAGCTTCACTTCACCCTTCAGAGGTCATGCTATGCAATCACGATTCTGTTAAAAGGTTAGAAAAATCACAGGAGCGTGATTACGCTAACCAGGTTTATTTCAGTGAACACAGTTTTGGTTATAGTACAGACACCAATGTTTACATAGCAACGGCAGGCACAAGAATGGGGCCGGAACCAGAGAACGCACTGGGAAAATGGTTATCTACCACTAGCAGATTCTAAACGTGTGCCACCTGTCTGCATAGGCTATGGCTGCTTTTCACAGTTATGATAATACAATACCGCTGATGTCGACGGACTTTTAGAGTTAAGTATACTCACGATCACGTTTTACACTTTACACAATATCTTACATTTTTGGTTTGGTGTGGAACTTAACACTGTTTTTAAAAAACGATGTTGACTATAGGCTACACTGTGCTGTAACTCGATGATGAGACCAAACAACCGTTATGGCGGCACGCCGTTGACGTCACAGCGTCTCGGTATTGCCAGCTAACGAGTATCCCTCTGTCCCTTTTTTCTCTAATACAAATTCCAATTTATTTATGATTATTATATATCCTGACCTGTCAGGACACTCCCCATCTCGGACGAAGACCGAAAAAATGGAACCCAAGGAAACGACAGCAGTCTATGTGGAAATGCCGGGTGCTTCCAGGATCGGTACTATGTTTTGTATGGCCCTCTCTATTGTCGCCCTGCGCCCGGATTTTTCGCTGGATGCGAGGTCGATGAACACAGAATGGACGAGCCCGTCGTTGCCTGTGGATGTCGCGGAAATGCGCCCGATGGGCCAGCGATTCCGTTTAGTGTTGCGGTCCTGAACAAGTACGATGTCACCGACCTCATATTTTCGAGCGCTCTTCCATTTTCATCGAAATGTCAAATTTGAGAGATATGAGCGGTGCCACCGTTTCCAAAAACAATTTGCGAGGAATTGTACGCGTCTCCATCTGCGCTTTCCGTACGCAAGAAGATCGGCGTCCGAAAATGTGCCAGCTGAGTCGTCCGGCGACTTCATGGTCATTAACATCGCTGGGGAGAGAGGGCAAGGATCGTTAGGGTCGGAAGACACTCCCCATAGTGGTGTGTTGTTAACGATGCTGGCGGCCTCTTGAAAAAATGTTGACAGATCGTCTCGGGATAGGTTGTGTGATCCCGCTCGCGCCAACGATGTCGCCATGGCGTTTTTCAGTGTCCCGATTTTTCGTTCCCAGACTCCGCCTCGATGGCTTGCTCCTGGGGGGTTGAAAATCCACTGACAACCCTTGTCATTTGCTTCTGCTCGCAGATCAGCGTATGACAGGTTTTCTTCGTCTTGATTGTGGGCGCCCACGAAATTTGTACCGTGGTCGCTGCGAATTATCTTGCAGGGTCCTCTGATGGCTATGAAACGACGGAACGCGTTTTTAAAGCTTGATGTGTCGAAAGCTGGCAGGGGCTCGACGTGAATGGCACAGGACACCAGACACGTGAACAAAAGTGCTCAGAGCTTTTTCTGAGAGTTGCTGCGCCTCGTGCTCTTTCCTTCCACTACCTGGTAGGGGCCAAATACGTCAAGGCCAACGTTGGAAAACGGGGGGCATTCCTCTAGCCAATCGCTTGGCAGGTCAGCCATTTTCTGCTCTCCGAGTTTTGCCCTTAACTTGCGACACAATACGCACTCGGAAATGATGCGTTTGATGAGCGAGGTGCCTCGTTGAAGTTGGAATCCGGCCATCCGAATTGCTCCATGAGTGATGTACGAACCCTGATGCTGGACCTCTGCGTGAAAGTGGTGGATCAGGGCTACTGATATAGGGTGTTTTTCAGGCACCACTAGTGGACACTTTATGCCCAAGGGCATTGTAGAGTTCTGGAGACGACCTCCCACTCTCAGCATCCCGTGACGGTCGATGAATGGTGCTAAGCTGGATAGCTTGTGGCCGTCTGGTACATTCACAACCTGGGTGCAAGCGTTCATGAGTTCAGGAAAACATTCCTGTTGTACAGACCGTATCAAAATGTTCTGAGCATCTTCCCACAAAATGTCTCTTCTAACAGCCAAGGAGTGTCCACTCCTCTGGCGTGCCCTGTCAAGGAGTCCCAATACAAACTTGTATACCAGCTGAACAGTTTTTACCATTGATCTTAGATTACTGCGATTTACAGCTATGGAATTTATGGGATACATGGACGGACTTAAAACTGTCTTTAGCGTCAGCGAGGTGCCTTCCACCGTTTCGGGTAACGTCGCCGGAGGCGGTGGAGGCACCGAACAGTGAGACAATGTGCTCCACAAGAATTCAGGTCCCGTCAGCCAGATATTTTATCTTAGATCTACCGGGCTTATGGGTCTAGAAGCTATGTCGGCCGGATTTTTATCGGTCGGGACGTAGGTCCATTGGCTAGCAGAAGAAGCTGACAGGATCATTTGAACTCGCTTACTTACATATCGGGAGAACCTCTTGCTCTTGTTTGATAGATAACCCATTACAATTAAACTGTTGGTGTAAAATGTTGTGGCCTCAACGCTCATCTGGAGTTCTTCAAGAACTTCACAATGAGCGCGAGAGGCATCTACAGCTGGACATAATTCTAGTCTCGGTACTGACGTTGCGGAGCGCGGAGATACCTTGGAAGACCCTGTTACAAAGGATACTTGTACTTCACCGTCCGTATTTACAAACCTAAGATAAATTGCATGCCCTATGGCGTCGATTGACGCGTCACAAAAAACATGAAGCGTTGGCTGTGCACACTTACCAAAACCTAAAGGGCGGTAGCTCCGTGGTACCGCGATTTGAGGGGCCTGTCGTCGTGACTTGATCCAGTCGTCCCACAGCGGTTTGTATTCGACCGGGAGGGGTTTGTCCCAACTTGCCTTCTTTGCTTTTTTATCTTTATCGTTTGATGATTCCTCGTCGTGTTTACTCGACATGACCTTGCGTTCTATTAACTTGCCCCTTAGTACCACCGGGCAAGCTACTCCCAACGGGTCGAAGATAGCATTGACGAAAGACAACACACCTCGTCGGGTGAACGGCTTCTCTTCGAGGTCCGGTTTGATGATGAGAAGATCACGTTTTATGTCCCAGAATACACCGAGGGAACGATGTATAGGGGTGCGATCTAGGTCGACTATCTCCGTGTCTTCAGCCAACTCGCTCGGAGGGAAGGCCCTCATTACCTCATCTGAACTTGAGACGATCTTGTGAAGGTGTATCTTGTATCGCTCCAAAATGGAGCGCGCCCCTGTCAGTATTTGAATGGCTTGCTCGGGCGTTTCTGCAGATCCTAGTCCATCGTCGACGTAGAAGCTGTTCAAGATGAACTTTTGTGCTTCGGGATACATGTGGGCTGAGGGATGCGAAGTCGCGTGACGCATTCCGTAGATGGCGATGGCCGGCGATGGTCTGTTTCCAAAGATATGCACAGTTGCCCGGTGTGGAATTATACCGTTGGATGGGTTGTTGTGAGCAAACCAGTAAAATCGTAGATAGTCTTGATCTTCTTTCGTGAGATGGAAAGCGTGATACATAGCTTCCACATCAGCCATGAAAACGACAGCATGCATGCGAAACCTCATCAAGACACCCCTCAGTGCGTTGTTATAGTCGGGTCCCTGGAGCAATTGATCGTTGAGATTTACTCCGTAGCATGTTGCAGAGCTGTCGAAAACGAAGCGAATTTTACCCTTCTTTGCGTTATCTACAGGGAATACAGGCAGATACCATAATTTGCCTGGTTGAGCCGCGTTTATCTCGTTAGGCGGAATGGGTTCCACGTGTCCCTCCGCTAAGTTCTTACCCATGGCCGTCAAGCACTGAGTTAGCTTGTTGGGTTCCTTGCTGAGTTTGCCTAGGGTATTGCGAGTGCGTTGCAATACAGGTAGACGATTATCTGGGAAAACAGGATGGTCGGGTTTAAATGGTAAGGGCATTTCTAAATGCCCTTTGTCGTTTACCCTTATCAATGTCCTTATTCTATGAGCAAACAATACCTCGTCTGCGGATAAACCAGTCAATTCGTCATCAAGTCGTTCTGTGAACACGTCGTGCCAGTCGCTCATGGGCCAAAGACCCTTGTCCTCGCGAGCTCTGGGAACAAATCTAATTAGATCGTTCTACCTGACAATTTGTTTTAAGCGTGCGATATGATATTGGCTGAGAGACGTGTGAAAGGGTTGAGTCGGACGACGAGCATGGGGTGCCTATGAGGCCCCACCCAAGGGGAGTCTCGATAACGTATGTACGACCCTCATCGTACAATGTGGGTTTTAAGCAATGTCCTGCATCTCTGCCTAACAACATCAATACCTCTGCTGTCTCGTCTTGATCATCGAATTTATCCGCCAGATGGGCCAAATGAGGACATGTTCTTACTTCGTTCGGACTCGCTATCTCAGTTTTTGACGTAGGAATGTATGGGTTGATGAGTAATGGAGGGAGGTTGAAAACCTTTCCATTACGCAGACCCTGAACTGTGAGTCCACTGATTGTCTGGCCTCTAATAGTAGCCTTCTTCCCTTGCGCAGCCGTCTCTATTGAGTACGACTCCGTCGGAGATTTGATGCCAAAATATCTAGCCACTTTAGGACTCGCAAATGACCAATTGCTATGCAAGTCCAGTAGGACATAACACAACAAATGTTTATCCCTAAGAGAAATCTTAACGAGTGCAGTTAGTGAGCAGCTTCGTTGATGTGCTTGAGCTGTTGTCAAGCAGTTGATTCGTGCGCTGCGTGACTGAAATTGGTTTGTTTCGCTGGCAGCGTGCTGCGTCGGACTGACGTTGTTCTCTCTTGGTTGAGTCCCTCGTTGTGGGTTGTATGGAGGGGCACGCGGATTCAGTCTTGAATCCCGGTGTAGAGCGGTCACGTGTCCACCGTTGCACCTGTTGCACGTCACGGAAGTCGTGCAGTCTGACCTTTTGTGTTTGCCAAGACAGCGGTAACACAGCTTGTGTTGTCGCATAAATGCGTTCTTCTCCTCAATGGACAGTTTGGAAAACTGGTTGCAAGTTACTGTGGCATGCCCATTAACTTGGTGGTATTCGCAAGTGTAGGACTTTTTGACTTCAGTGCGGAAAGTTTTCACATGCTTTGTGGTCTCCGGGCATCGTGCACGTGGAAGTTCGAAATAGTTGCAGGTGCTTATTTCTCGGATTTTCTCCTCGAGAAAATTGAGAAAGGTGCTCAGTGTCGGAAAACGGGCTTGGTTTTCCTTCTCATATTTTAGTCCGAACCTTTTCCATGATGCGTATAGAGAAGTGGGTAATTTCTTGACTAGTGGTACCATGCCTCTCGGATAGTTGAGGACCAATAACTCGGGGGTGTATTCCATAGTGTTGATCGCACTGTTTGTGAAATCGCGAAGCCGTTGCAACTGAACTTTATCGCTCTCGTGCTTGATTTGTGGGAAGTCTTCTATCTCTTCGAATATGGCGTTCACC
>VCRD01009340.1:0-14989 GCA_006783055.1 Trinorchestia longiramus
TTAAGGTTAATGTGTAACGCTGTGATGTAACACAGTTCGCTCTTGTACGCTCTTGTAACAGAATGCGTTTAGAGTCAGCTAGTGGGAGAGAACCATTGTCTCAGCGCGTTCCCTGGTTCCGGCCCCGTTCTTGTGCCTGCCGTTGCCATATAGACATTGGTGTTTGTACTATAACCAAACTGTGTTCACTGAAATAAACCTGGTTAGCGTAATCACGCTCCTGTGATTTTTCTAACCTTCTAACAAAACATGCACATTTACAGCACGTTATTGTAATAATATTTATATTAAGTAACGTTAGGCAGAGAGTATTTCCAATCAAAACTTTTTTCTGGCAACACTTTCACGCTTGTTATCTAGACGTAGCTCTCCCAGCAACGCCACTCGTGAACATCATCATGTGACGTTAGGTTATAGTTTCCTGAATTTGGGGGACCGTCTACCACCCACTCGCCGGCCATTACTTACTTACCTACCTAATACACTATACTATACCAGCTGCACTCGTACATTTATACGGCACATACTGCACCTGCACAACATCTCAAGCCACAGTCGCTATAGCTCTGGACTGGCCTAACCATCATCTGGACGCTCTGGACTGGCTCAATCATCCCAAGATATCCCAAGCTATTTCTCGTGCCAACTTCCGTGAATACCAAGCTGAGTTCGTGTGACGAGTTCTTTTATTCTCCTTGAGTAAGGTCACATGGGCAGTTAGATTAGGTTTTGTTAAAGTTGGTTGTTTAAAATTCCCCAAGCACAACCAAACCTTACAGGTCTGCCTGACTCTGTTTCTTTTGCTTGAAAAAATACATTGACAGTTTGAGCAGCTTTGAACTTTGTTGACCTGAAATTTCGGTCTTCAAATAATACATAGCTTGCACTTGGTTTCAACTGGAAGTAAAAAACGAAATCATCATTTATTGCTAGTCGGGAACTAAAGTATCTTCGATAGTGATGTACGAGTATCAAGAGATGTCCGAGCATCGAAAAATACTTGATAACAGATAACCCTATATCGTTATTGTATTATTCTATTCCAATAACACCCTTCTATATGACACACAATGAAGCTTACAAACTGCACGCGGGTATCTTCATGATAACAACTTTTTAAAATACCATGAGATTGACATATATAACCTCACTGAAATAATAGATCTCATCACAGGATTTGCATACTGGTTGTATGTTATTATTACTGAGCCTGTTTGACCAGAGTAGTTACAAGTCCCTAGAAATGCATCTTCTGAATATTGGAAGTGATGAGGTTGCATTATGGATGTCATGTCACTATAGGTGACTTAGCAGTACAGCTGTAAGAACATAAATTTTTAATTATACAATTTTATTAGGATAAAATATCTACATAATAAAATGTCTGTAAACTTTAATATCGATGTTCTCATAAAAACTATGATGTTTATTCATGAAACGTCATTGCTGGAGTCAGCTGTGGCTTTCGCTCATGTAAGTGACTTGTATGTCGCGAACACAATAGAAAAAAAACACGGAAAGAGTTATGTAGTCACGGGGAGTAATTCCGTGCGAGAAAAGTTACCAGCATTTCATATTATACTAGAGTCCACATGACGGTAGACGTTACTCATCTAAATATTAATATTTTAGTAATCTAATATGCACTAGAGATGTTGTTGATGGCTCTTTATTCATAGTACATTAGTAGAAAGACTCAACTTATGACAAGTATCCCAACTCAAGACAAACTTCCAGTGCAAATGAAAATATCAGACATTTATTTAAACTGTACACTCTAATGTTTGCATATGTTAGCATATTTTCTGTGTATATGTGTTTAGCTTCTTTTTATCTTGACTGTAGACACTGTAATGTTTGCATATGTTAGCATATTTCCTGTGTACATGTTAGCTTCTTTTTATCTTGACTGTAGACACTAATGATTGCGTATGTTAGCATATTTCCTGTGTACATGTGTTTGACTTATCCTTGTTTACAGTAGAAATAAAAAAGGAAGAAAAAATTTATTTCAACATTATTGAAACACAAAATATTCAACAATGGGTTTTAAAATGCCTTATTGTATAAATCTTTAGTGATAAAGGTACAATGGTTTATCATACCACAAATAGTGGTTATGTTCTCCTGATTAAACTATATTTTTAAAATAAAATTTCATAAAGACAGCTACTTGAAAAAACATTGTATATAATTCAATGAAACAGTTTTAGTTTCCTACAGTGAAACTAAAATCTTGTAATTAAATATGCAAAGAAGATTGAATGAAACAAAAATGTTATTTATTTTTTGCTTATTGATAGCTCATAGTGATGTGCTTATAGTCTATAGAACTGAAATTATTAATGGATTTAACTGAACACTTTTTTGTGTTTATAAACTGAAAATAAAATCATGTTAGATATGGAGTATAAATGAAAAAACAAGTTTGAATGTTTTGATTTGTCAGGATTGAAGAAGAGGTAAAGTGGAGCTGATGTAAATCAAAAGCTTCAAATTTTTCCTAAACTCATTGTTACAAAACATTTTCTAACATTAGCAAATGAGCTTCATAATTATATATTATTAGAAGTAATTATAATTGAAAATGTTGTTAGTAGACTAGATGTTTAACCAGTTCAGTTGGCCATACATGCAGAAATGACATGAAAATAAAATAGGTATAACATCCATTATTTGCAGAAAACCTTTACAAACTCATCTGGTAAACACAAAGTCACAAAGGCTTTTCTTGTCCCATTCATTGAATTTTTTCTTTCAAAATTTTCATCAGCTTGCAATTGTTTTTCATTACATGTACTGACATGTTGAAACAATGGATGTATTGACACTGCCAATATTCCTGCCAAATGCTTCCATAAGCTTGCAAAATGATTTTCATATAAATATTAATATTAAAAATAATATGGATCATTATCTTAGAAGTTGTGTAGTCTATAACCAAAGTTTTAATATTAGAGGATGTGCAATAGTAAAAAGTAATATAACTCAGCAGAATACTTGTAAATTAATTGAGCTGTAAATTTTGTAATGTGCTTAGTATTTGTTTAGTTTTTAAATAAGGTTAACACCAAGCTTTATGAGGTCAATAATGATAGTAAAATGGATCAGTGTTTCATATTAGTTTTAAGATTACATCAAATTTGATATAATCAGAATTTAAAGTATATTGTGAAAATTTTAACATTTAAACATTTGAAATGTTTTTATTTCATTGGTTTGTTAGCTCCTGCTTGTCATAAAATTATAAAGTTTTAATGATATGAACAAACCCTCTTATACTGTAGAAAGAATTAAATGTTATAGGTGTAGTCAAATGTATATAGATTTTCCTTATGCTGTTGATAAAATTGATCAAACATTGTAAAATGATCTGGTAGAAATATTATTTGTCTTACTATAGAGAAGTAAAAATTTACAAATACATTCAGCTACAATTTTAAATTGTAAAAACAATGTTTACTAACTTTTTGCAATTTATTTGAAAACTGATTTCTATCTCAGTAACAAATATTTTTGCACATATACATTTATATTTGAAAATGTATGTTTATCCTAGTGAGTAAATAACTGAAATATAGTGAATTTGTTATAGTTTCCATGCTCCACAGATCAGTTTGTAGTTAAAATGATAGGTAAAATTTATGCTTACATGCTGTACTGTTATCTTATAGATACAGTATTAGTTAATGTCAAGTACAATAATTTCTTTCGTTGCTTTTTATATTTTTCTTGTATTAACAAGTTTCAACACTGCAGAGAGTAAGGCAACACTGCATAGAGTAAGGCAAGCCTCCAACACAACCATAAAAAGATTTTGAAAATAGTGACTGGAGTTATTAATATTCCTATCACTCTATGAAGTGAGACTATATTATTTGGGATTTTGATGTGGGTACATCATGTGAAAGTGTTTGTAGATACTAAATGGAAATATTTGTTTGATTACCTTTAATGCTTCACATGTACTACTCAGATTTGAAATACTTGTTTTTTGTTAGTGACTTGTGCAGGCTGATATGTAAACCAACTGATTGAGATTGATTAATGTGGAAAAAAATATGGAAGAGCATGAAAAGCAAGCAAGAGCTAATGCTGCAAGGACTTGTGCAACAGTAGACAGTGCTGGGGTGGATATGGATACCCTGGAGTCTGAGGGCAGCCCTTGCAGTGGGGGAGGTTCTATCAAGCCTAACTCTCCTCTGGAAGGGGACTTCAGCTCTCATCCTGCGACACCAATACATAATTCTCCTGGTCTGTACTTAGTTGCTTGTCTTTATGCATTAGCAGGTGATTGAAGTTTGATTGAATAGTGACTATGCTGTTGACTACTAAATTGTAGCCCAGTCTTGCAGTAGAGCTTTGAGAGGTATACTTGGAGAGCAGAAAAAGAGGGGAGGGTAGGGGGTACTAACTGGACAGTGCCATTGTAACTGTCAGTTAGTAAAGGTATGTTTTGTTATACAAGGGTAGGCATAGCATGCATCTGCCCATGCACAGCATGCTTTCAGTGCTACTTATCACATATTTGGCTAAAATTTTTTTTTTGTAGTTTTAGTTTTATTTAACCATACATTTAAGTACACTTGGTGTGTTTGTATGATTGGTGGGATTGCTCTTCTTTCAGATTTTACATGACAACTCTTTTTTGGTGTCTGTTCCCAGTGATAGTGATGAGAGTGCTGAAATATATATTCTGCTACTGCTATTTTAAAACTATTTTTGATTATTTGTTGTACAGTGGTGGGGCAGGATTTCAAAGCTACTGCATATAAATTAAAAGTTTTAAAAAGTTTTAGTATATAGTTGTCTAAAAAAATGTTTCTTCTACTAAGGACTGTAAATTTCTCAACTTCAATGTAGCTAATTATTCCATTTTAGCTTTTCCACCTGTGCATGCTCATGTTGAGAGTAAGTTGTATTGTGGATTTCTCCCATATAAGGTTTGAATGATGACAAGCAAGCTAATTGTGGCTACTATCATCCATGATACTTGTATGTGCTTCACATAACGTAACATTCATTCGATGCATGACTTCTTTAAACTTATTCCTGCTGATTTTTAAATTTAATATCATAAGGAATAAAGAGTTATAAAGGCTGAAAAACTTTTAATGAGACACATTATGGTCTACTTCAAAATGGCATTCAAATTTTCTCAAAGGCAACATAGCTCTAATTGTATCTAAGACTTGAAAAAAATCTACCCATAATTACTAAGAATTTTGTTCATGTCCATATAGCTCTTTAGAAATTATAACAAATGTGTCTTATATTGTATTAAATAAATTATCAGCTTAGTGTGTTTGCATACATGTAATCGAATACGCAAATAAGGTCTTTAAACCATCAATGTTAACCAGGTTTAGTGTTCATAATTAGAAACTCATGCTTAATTTTGTTGAGCAAACTTGTTCCTGCATAAGTTTTACTGTGTGTGCTAGGAAAGTTAGGTGCATAGCTCTTTTTTTGGTTTGGGAAAGTGTTAATGTGGTTGATTTGTTGCAGAAGACCATCTGTCCCCATCATCTATGACCAGCTGTGATATGGAGAGACCATCTCCTTTAGAAGGAAGCCCATGTATGGACTGCAGCGATGATGGTGGTTCTGATGATGTTAGAGTATCTGTGGCTAATGCTGCTATCACTTCATCTTGGGTCAGGTGAGTTTTCCTTAGCACTGCAGTTATGATTTCAGCCATGGACAACCTTGTGATCTTTAAGAACTATTGCAGTTAGCATTTGTCTCTCAATCTGATTTGTTCTCAGCATCATAATTGTTATGATATAGAAGTGTAATATATATGTGATGCACTATGTATATGGTGATATGTAGTGTGATCCACACTCCTTCTGCCATGACTCCACCTTGAGCCAGTCATTTTCTGATTGATTAGTGTCCATTATTAGTTCAGTAGGTTATTATACAACTGATATTTAGGGACCTCCATTTCCTTCACATGGCATTCAAAGGTAGTTCTGCCTGCTGTTGAACATAACTGTTACAATAGCTCATCTAAAGTAGAGTAAGATTTAGAAGGTTGATACTCTGCTTCATATTTAATTACCTGTCCTCTATGGTTAACTGACAAAATGTTGATTTAGTGGGTTTTAACTAAATTTTTTGAAAGCTGTTGTCAATTTAATGATGCCTCATACTGTAGTTGGTAGACCTCTGTAGTCTAGCAAAGCTATTAGTCTGGTATATTGACTGAGAAAGTAAAGCTGCCAGTATACTGACCGAGTAGTTGACTTACAGGAATAAGTTTGAGCCCATCATTTTGGCATATGTAATAACCTATCTTTTAGGTGCTGCTAGTTGAAATAAGTATATCTAGGTCTTATTTTAATAGTAAGACTAGATGAATGACATCTTAGAAGTTTCTTTAGGGTAATATAGTGATCAGATTTAATGGCTGCTCTCCTGATTTAGAGTGAGGAGTGTCAAAGCAGAGTACACACATGTTACAACCATTTCAGTGTGTTAATTATTTGGGGTTATGTTATTTGTAGGCATAAATTTTTTTAATTTTTCTTTTGTCATGCCACATGGGAGAGCACACTTTCCCATACACTTACTTGGTATATATTATGAAGTTGATTTCTTTCAAATGTAGTTTTTTTAGTTTTAAGAACAGGAAGCTCTGTGAATGGTTTGATTGATGTAGTGTCAGTCATTATGACTACGGAATGCTGTATGATGCATCATGTGTAAAAGCTGTGTGCACAGAACAGTTTATTCTTCAGGTATTCATTGTAAGCTGTGCTTAAAACTTCTGCTTAGATTATTCTTATTGAGGTTTATACCACCCCTATCCAACTACTTGACATTCATTGTACGAAAGTATCAATTCAAATTTTTCGTACTTATATCTGGCGCTGCATTCCAAGTTAGTGGCTCTGCTACAATGTGTATTTTGATTTAATTTACTGGCTGTAGAAGAAATTATTGACCAGAATCTCATCCACAGCTAAGTCTATTTGCCTTCCTGTGTTCATGCTTGTGGTTTTGGATTCCCCTTTGCAGGATGTGGTAAGGTAAAATCCATTCATAATCTTTTACTTGAAGCTGAGCAATAAAAAATTGATATTTTCATTGGGATCCCAGCACTTATTCAACATTACACAATAACCATGTTACACACTTCATTAGGGGTTCTTGAGTGGAACACCTAGCTTTTGGAATGTTGGTTTTCTTCACATTTAACTCTCAGATATGTTGTGTTATGGGTATGTATTAGGTTGTCACAAAAATAATGGCAGATTTCAGAAGCATACATTTAATCATTGGTAAATGAACAATAGAGATGTTAAACTTAGTCAAAATATGAACCCTGAACAGCTATGCATCTCTGCGATCGGACTACGAGATTATTTATCCCTTGTTGATAAAAAGTTAATGGCTGTGATGCAACAAAATCTTTGAAGGTCGTTTCCACCTCTTGTTTAGACCTAAAAGTTTTACCATCCAAAAATGTGCTTAAGTGCTTGAATAAATGATAATCAGTAAGTGAAAGATCTGGAGAATATGGAGGATGTGGTAAAGTCTCGTATCCCAGTTCTGTGAGTTTCTGGACGGTCATTCTTGCAACATGTGGTCGTGAGTTATCGTGGAGCAGAATTGGACCACGTCGATTCACTAATGCCGGTCTCTTTTCGCTCAATCGAGCATGCATAACAGCGAAATCATTGCAGTATCTCTCTGCATTAATGGTCTCATTGACTCCCAAAAAACTGTAGTGAATAACACCTATTGCAGACCACCAGAGTTACCATAATCTTTTTCTGGTGCAACATTGGCTTTGGGAAGTGTTTGGGGGCTCATCACGGTCGAGCCATTGACCTGATCGTTTACTGTTATCATAAAGGACCCACTTTTCGTCACAAGTGACAATTCGGTCAAGAAAGGGATCGTTGGTGTTGCGCAGAGAGAGCATCGAGCACACTTCAAAACGCCTATGCTTTTGATTCTCATTGAGCTCATGAGGAACCCATTTATCGAGCTTTTTCACCTTTCCAATAATCTTCAAATGGCGCGAGACTGTTGCAATGCTGACACCAAGTGTCTGAGACATTTCTCTAACACTTTGACGTGGATTTTGCTCAACAACCGCATGCAATTGGTCGTTCTCGAGACTACCCAAACGTCCTCTACCCTCTTCATCTTTAAGGCTCTCATCACCACTCCGGAATTTCCCGAACCACCTTCGTACTGCCCGATCCCATGTGGACTCTTCTCCCCATCCTCGGTTGATATTGGCAGAAGCTTCGGAGGCGTTGTGCCCAAGTTTGAACTCGTGCAACATAAGTAGGCGAAGGTCATGTTTTGTCATGTTCATCATGGAGGGATTCTATCCTTCAAAATTATGTTCTGTCTGAAAAGAAGTTACAAAATATTAATGAGCACATATTAATTGTTATGCATGCCAAGGTTCATCGAAAATAAACTAAAAAAAGTTGTGTTAAAATTACTTTTCAAACCCCAGACCTTCGAGCGGCCATTATTTTTGTAACAACCTAAAATTTACTTGATTAAGTGTGCATTACTAGCGCTGCTCATAGCCTTTGCAACACATTAATTTTCATCATTTTAATCGTCAAATGTGTAACGTTACGGCTACTTACTTGCTTGTTGAAATGTGCAGTTCTGGTGGTGAGTGTTACGGTGCATATTGCGACGACTCCACTCCACACCCTGGTCTGGGCTATGAAGGTAGCTCACAGCGTCAGAACAGCCCTTGTGGCTCTCCTCCTACCACCGCCTCTACTACTACTACCTTTCTTGGGCCCCTCATGCTGCCTGGCACGTCTGACAACACTCAGGTGAGCTTCCAGCTTAGTTTGCTTCTATGTGTTCTTCCCAGCTCTTCTTGGTTGTTTGTGGCTATCATTGTGCAGTTTTAGTTGCTGATGTTTAGGTTTCAATCCTTCTGGATACCAGCATACAGAAAAACAAGCTAATTTATTGGGTGTAACGAATGTTGTTCAATAGGTACATCATTGTCTCTTCCATATGCTACCTGATATCAACACCTCTAAATGAGTTGAGTGATGGTGCTTAGCAGGATGTACGTAAGAGTGCACATGAACATGTACATCATTCTCTGCTAATATTATGCAGTTTACAGAGTGTCCCACGAATCGGATTCCACAATTTCAATGTTAATGATTTACTTAATAATTTTCGAATTTAATTGTACTCTTTTTGTCACCTTAGATCACACTGACATCTGCAAGAGGAAACACGGAAATAATTCTTGTAACCATTCTGGAGTTTGTACACATCATCTACTGCACTTGAAAATCACTTTTCTTATGATTAAGTTAAAATTAGGTGATCTTCAGCAGCATAAAACAAAGAAATCGCTGTGAAAAATCATGAAAAATAGTATTTTGATGGATCTTACCAAATATCTTTTTTTTTAAGTGCCTTCTTGCAGTTTTTGGAGTCCTTTCATTTTGTATGTAAGGCAAGGACGTTAAACCCGTTTATTATTTAGTTCTTATATTTCAGGGAAGCCAGTCCAACCAGTCAGAAGGGTCCGTTCTGGGGGACAGCAATATTTTTGGCGTGACGCCTTCGTGTGACATGCAAGATTTTGCTGACGTAGGCGGGGTCGATTCTTGCAAGAACGATTCAAGCAATCGGAGGGCTATTGAAAGTAGCTCAGCCAATGAGGCATCTGCTTCCAGCTCTGGCCTCGTCTATGGCCCGGTGATGTCCTGGCAGCGGTACAATTCAGTCACAATTGAAGATGCCTCCAGTGACGTAGAAGGTTAGAGTCGAGAACCTTTGTTGATCAAGTAGTTGCTGTTAGATGACTCGCTTTTTATACTATGGCTTATTTTACGTAGTTTTCATCCCTATGTTTTTATTTAGCTGGAAAGATGATGTTTGCCATGGCGATATAGAGATATTGTTCATTGTAACCTATATTTACCAGAAAAAAAATAACTCGCTACAGGTGTATGGTTTTTCAAAAGCATTATTTACCATAATTTTTTCTTATTTTGTGTAAATGATATTGGTAAACAAAAAAAATATTATGACATGATTGCCTTCAGAAGGACCCAAACTTCTACGCAGTAAAATAAATGTTAAATAAAATTTCCCATTTTCATGACAGACGTAAGAAAGAATATTAATGGATATTAGACCAGACTCTAGTCTAGTTATTCAGTAGACTAGACTCTAGCTTACCGGATAACTAGCCTTGTTTCTGTATACGAATATAATTGTAAAAGAACTCTTGTATAAACAAAAATGTTGTGAAAATAATGCTTTTTTGGAAGAAAACAATTAGATGATTGACACATCTGTCACGTGTGCTTTCTTGTCATTGATGTGCGAGGGCTGTCGTTTTTCAACATAACTTCTAAAAAGTCCTTATTTCATGCAAGAAAGCACTACTTGACAGATGTATTAATCGTTCCATTGTCTAGTCACTAGACAATGGAATAAGTTTTCAATGAAAATAAATGTGTTGGTTTCCTATCCATTTTAATATCGTTCCTGACTTATAACTCTCTTCCTTTTCTATTATATGATCTATTAAGTTTGTGTGGTGTTACTTGGTTCACGTTTGGACAAAAGCTTTTTAATTCACCAAGTCTGCGTTACAGAGAACCTGTAAAATAAATTTATTCTATTGTATTAATAAATGTGAAGCAATAGAATCATGCAAGCAAAATCACATATTCCAATACTCAATTCTCTTGCCGTTATTCTCTGCTATGAAGCTCAGTGATCTCGATATCCAAAGCTTAGACTATTTACTATCTGCTGGCACCGACAATTTAGGCAAACCATTGCTAACTTAACTGCTTGCACCAGCACAGCACTTGAAGTATTTCCGCACACGTAAGAGCTTACACCATCATGTCAGGATCTAAGCTTACACCATCATGTCAGGATGTAAGCTTACACCATTATGTGAGGATGTAAGCTTACACCATCATGTGAGGATGTAAGCTTACACCATCATGTGAGGATGTAAGCTTACACCACCATGTGAGGATGTAAGCTTACACCATCATGTCAGGATCGTGCGTGGCTGGGGAGTGTGGCCTACAGAACCTTGGCAACACCTGCTTCATGGCTGCTGGGCTGCAGTGCCTTCTCAACACCCCGCCCTTCGTTGAGGTATTTACTGTGCTTCTATTCTTGCACACCCTTCGTCGAGGTATTTACTATTTCTCCGTGATTCTTACACATTCCAGTTTTATGTTTAATCTTGTTTTCTCCCTTAAGCCATAGCTAGGATTTTGTGTTCAAGTTTCTCATTCGTTTCAGGAGGAAACTCAAATGAACTTGAATAGAAACTAGGACATTTATGTGCTGTTCAACATCGAGCTGTTTTGCTTCCAAACCTTGGTAGGGTAAATATAATTGGTGCGGTTCATATTGAGGTCACTTCTTCAATCAAAACAATTGTTAATACTGCATCATTTGCATTAATTATACAAATATCGTTATCCTCGTCTATTTAGCCACTGCAATCGTGCTCAACAAATTATTTCAAAATTGCTGCAAATACAATGCTCGAACGAAGCATTCTGTATAACGAGATAGTATGAAGAAGTCGTGAAGTGTAATACTGTCATGGTCCGTCTGATTTTTGTATGCCTGCGTATCACACAGGTTGCTCTGCGGACCCGTGACGGATTGACGTTAATAATTGAAGCATGTGTATTCATTTTGTCTCAATTCTCTTCTTTTTCTTTGTATTCATGACTGACCAATATGTCGTGTTTCACAGACAGTCTCTTCTGTTGTTGCTTTTTCATAAAAATTTCTCGAATATTGTTCACACTATTTGTGAGAGATGAAATTTGGCACTTATACAGGGTGGTCCATGAGTAAAGTATCTTTTTAAAACTGTTATAGCTATAAAACTAGAAATGGTATAGAGATTTGGTTAATTTAGAATGAATGAAGAGATTTCAAAGTTTTCTACCATTGTATCAAGTCTACCGACAATCACAACATATTGTCCAAAAAATTCATAAAATCTACCCCCAAAATGAATCGCTATGCAATGGAACGAGCAAAAATAGTGGAACTTAACTTCCGATGTAATTGTTCGGTTACTGCAGTTCAAAGGAATTACAGGAATATTGATGGTATTGAAAGAAGTCCTCTGAAGAACTGCATAAAAAACTGGTATTGAAATTTAGAGAAACTGGGACAACAGCAGACAGACAACATTGGGACAGGCCATGGACCATCGAACTGGTGCTTCAATTCAGTTTGTTGCAACGAGTGTTGCTGATCGGTCCAAAACGTCAACTAGGAGAAGTTCAATTCAACTGAGAATGTCACGTATCTCACTGCAACGTATTTTGATAAAAGATCTAAAGTATCATCCATATAAGATTCAATTACCTAAAGAACTCCATCCTACGGACTATCAAAAGCGATTAGATTTTGCGAATAGATTTCTGCTTCTTGCAGAAAATGAAAACTTTGTATAGAATTTAATAATGACTGATGAGGCACATTTTCACCTCAATGGTTTTGTTAATAAGCAAAATTACAGATTCTGGGCTTCAGAAAATTCAAAAGAAATTTATGAACGTCCACTTCACTCAGCTAAAGTAACAGTATGGTGTGGCATCACGTCTTTGAGGTCATTGGACCATATTTTTTTTTGAAGATGCCAATGGTGATGCAATTTGTGTTATTGGAAACCTGTATGGATAGATGATTCAAGAATATTTGATACATGAAATTCGAGATAATAACAGAGATTACCTTTTTCCAACAAGAAGAGAGCGCACACAGCGAAAGAAACAATGTAAATGTTAAAAGCAATTATTACAAACAGAATAATTTCTCGTTTTGGTGATATACCGTGGCCGTCTCTATCTCCAGATCTAATTGCTCCCGATTTCTTTCTCTGGGGATACTTAAAGGAAAATGTTTACATTGAAATGCCTGATACTTTACAGCTATTGAAATTAAATATCATTTAAGAGATCAAAAAATTTTTGCGAGAGACGTTAAGGAAAGTAATGAACACCATCGTTGAAAGAGCACGCCATTGTTTGACTAATAATGGAGGTCATTTAAACGATATGGTATTCCATGGTTAAACGTATTTTGTTTCATTTATAAATTTATATTAAAGTTTGAAATTTCTTTTTTTCATTCTGAATTAACCAAATCTCGTTACCATTTGAAGTTTTATAGCTATAATAATTTTAAAAAGGTGCCTTATTTATGGGTCACCCTGTATTTATATATCATAGTTTTCTTGACCCTTCACTGCATGGTAACTGATATGGCACATCTATTTTTTCCGTATAAAACCATATTAATAATTATTGAGGCGATGTAGCTACTTGTGCCACGTCAGGAACGTGCTGATCGTGTATCAAACACATGTTACTCAATGAAAAGTTAAATAGCGTATCCAGCCAGAATGAATATTTCGAATAATGAACAATTGGGAGGGAGATATCATTTGTCTTCTTTTTGAACGACTGTTAGACAGTGGAGCACATCTTTACGTGCAGAATTTTTAAAATTTTCTAAAGTGCCATAATTCAGTAGAGCAATTTATGTGTGCAGTACTTCTTCTGCCACCCACACGACAGCGAGGAGGGCAGCCTGGTGCGCGGGTTCTCAGAGCTCGTACACAAGGTGTGGAGCGGCCGCTACTCCTCCATACGCCCCGTTGCCTTCAAGCAAGCCTTTGGTAACCACTGGCGTGACTTCCAGGACTACCGCCAGGTGCGTCTCTTCTTTCCTTTCTGCTCCTCCTCTTCTTTTTTTTTGTGCTCCTCCTTCCTTTTTCTTATTTTTTGCTTTTTCTTCTCTGCTCCTTCGTTTCTGCTCCTCATTCTTTGCTGCTCTGGCTCCTCTTCCATCTTTGCTGCTGCCCCTCATCTTTTTTCTTTGCTACTGCTTTGCTTCCTTCTTCGCTTTTGCTGCTTGTCCTCTATTTTTCTTGTTCCTGCCCCTCTATTTTTCTTGTTCCTGACCCTGTATTTTCCTTGTTGCTGCTCCTCTATTTTCCTTTCTGCTGCTCCTCTATTTTCCTTGCTGCTGCTCCTCTATTTTCCTTGCTGCTGCTCCTCTATTTTCCTTGCTGCTGCTGCTCCTCTATTGTCCTTGCTGCTGCTGCTCCTCTATTTTCCTTGCTGCTGCTGCTCCTCTATTGTCCTTGCTGCTGCTGCTCCTCTATTGTCCTTGCTGCTGCTGCTCCTCTATTTTCCTTGCTGTTGCTGCTCCTCTATTTTCCTTGCTGCTGCTGCTCCTCCTCTATTTTCCTTGCTGCTGCTCCTCCTTTCCTTTTTGTGTAGTCTTGGAAATGAATGACTTCCTACTTGGTTTCGTCGGATTTGTCCGTCGTATGTAGCTCTATCTGCTTGTTTCTAGTTGAAAGCTAGAGAATGCAAAACTGGCTCCAAAATTCAGAGAAGGTGCAGAGATTGGCAATTTTTGTTATGGTTTTAAATTAAGTTCTGGCAACTGAGACCCATTTGGTAAAAATAGTGACTGGAGATGAAATATGAATAGGTTTTTAGGTATTGGTATATTTTAGGTCTTGTATTAGTACCAGTTTTAAATGTTTTTATTATGTTGCTCTCGTGAATATCCTGGAAACAAGAGTGCTAAGGATCATCGAATTTCAGGAACCTTCAAAATTACTTTTTCTATTAGTAAATAATTCGCTACTGGAATCATTATCCTAAAGCAGCGTTTCTCAATCTTTGATGACTCCGAGTCATGTCACCGAGACCGAAGATGAAGATAGTTTACGAGATGAGCTGGATTGAGCCACTGAGTGGATAGACCGACTATTGACGGTGGTGAACAGACGATTGGCTGGTGAAAGTGTCTCGCGTTTTGAAGTTTTTGTTGACAGCAATTGCAAACTAGTGTGACTTTAATAAAAGGAAAAGGAAAAAAGATCAATCAAAGCAGAAAAAAAAATCAAGACTCGTATGCCGAAAAGAAGGCATAGGGAAGGCAATGGCTCTGT
>VCRD01009341.1:0-14984 GCA_006783055.1 Trinorchestia longiramus
TATATATATATATATATATATATATATATATATATATATATATATATATATATATAATATAGGTTATATAGAATATAATCAGTAGAATTTCCCTCGATATGGGACGATAAGTAATATTCTGTCGATTGATTTATAATGCATTTTTCGTTTATTAGCCCATACCCACAGTATATTAGAAAACCGTCATGGCACTCTGATAAAATAAGTTCCTAGATCAGATGGATCATGAGTTGAACACTTTTGACTATCAAACAGCGATATCATTGTTAATATCCTGTTTATGGTTTTAAAATAATTTTTGCTCTTATTAACATACCCACGGTATTATCGAAGTTTTCACTTTCGATAGGATTAATGTAGTTTCCGAACTACTGTACTCATACAGAGAACTAGGAATAAGTAGCAAAAGTACCTATATAATGAGAGGCGGATGGATAGTGGAGGTGGCATTATTACTTTTGGAGAGGTATTATTTTGAGGAGTTTCAGCGCCGTCGCGTTCAGAGGTTCCGTCCCGTCCCAAACCGCCCATATTGTCAGTATTGTATTGGTCTAGTCTGTACGGACTTCAAGGATTCGATGCAAGTGTGGAGCGGGTTCGTCGGGCTGCAAGCTGATGGTTGAAACTGATCCTGCTCCATCGTCGGCAGACGTGACATACTACTTCTTCCTTGCTTTCCCCTGCCTATATTTTGTTTTTTTGAATAAAACTTCTTTCATTTTGTTTTGTTGTGCAACCTAGCACCAATTGTCTAACGCGTACTCCATATTTTAACTGGTTGAACCAGAGCTTTAAATAAATAACTTAAAGTTAGACTATTGTCTAACGCTAATTAAAATTTCTTAATTACGAGTGAATTCGTCTAATAATGAGGGTCTGAGAAGACTCTCAACTCAGAATTCTACTCTGTAAATTAAAATTTCCTCTTCCTTTCTAAACGTAAAAACTACTACTACTATTCTTTACTATCAATGTGGAGTACGCTTCTTTAACTTTTTTCAACTATCTTTAAAATTTCTAACACGCCTCGCAGTTTCTGATGGAAACACTGAAAGAGCACGTATCTTTTAGGTTTGTATCAAGCATTCGTAAGTTATCTGAAATATCATCATACTGAAATTCTTCTTGCCAAGTCCATTATTACAGAGTAATTAATTCGTTAATTTTCAACAGTACAAATACATAGGGTGGCTACCTGCTTTGGGACAGCGACGGGCGAACTTTTTCCAGTGCATAAGTCCTCGCTGTCAGTGTTAGGTTACTTGCCTGCAGTTAGGTTCCTGAATTACATTTGGCATTAATAACATCATTTACCCGGTATTCCGTAGAACTTCATAAGAATGTATTATTTAGCGGCAGGAAGAAGTGGGATGCCAAGGTTGTGCGCCTGCAATCTAGGAGCACGGTTCATCGGTGCCCTTTACCAGTGGAGCTCAGTGTACGCTACCTAAGATTCACATTGAGCGCGGTTCGGATGGTGGGAGCTGACATTCCGGCTCTAGACCCCAGGGACCGACGGACTCGAGCGTGGGGGTGCTGAGACTAGCCGTTCTCTCCAGTTGTTTATTTATGCTCTGACTCTTGCAGACCTCTATTAAACGTCACCTTAAGTGCTTGAAGAGACGCCAGTTTTATTGGAGGGACGGCTTAAAACCCTAACTATTATTTTTGCTGACGGTGAAGTCGTCAAAATTCGATAATTAAATCACTTAAATACAAAAATATTTAATTGCTACTTAAGTTGAAGTAAATAAATTAAATTAAATAACCTTGACTTTTATTCATGAAGTGTCGTGAACCTTTGTGGCGTGCAAAATTCGCGATAGTATATCACAAATAGACTAATGGCACACTGATGAAATAAGTTCCTAGATAAGATGGATCGTGTATTGAATACAATTTGCTATCAGACGGAAATATTAAAGCCAATATCCTGTCTGTCTAGACTAGGCTGTACTTCTACAGTGACGTAAGAATTATTTACGACCTGGCATCAGATACTATTTAAATATCTAGAACCTTGAACGAACATGATGTTAAATTAAGACTACTACTTCCACATAGTATTGCTAGTATACTGTCTGCAATGGACAAAATAGCTCACAAATTAGAGTACACTCACGGTTGCACTCCACACTTTATGCTTAAAAACTTACATCTTTAATGGAATCGGATTCGATACTGTTTCAGAGGTAGTACTTTTTATTGTTAACCTATTTGAAGTGACGCTCTACTTTGGAGAGAACTGCTTGATCTGTCTATTTACATTGGAAATGTGGCCACTGTAGAGGACATGTTATTTTTTTTTTTGTATTTTTATGCAATGATGTATATATGATAAAAATTTGTGTTCCCTATATTTATTCCTCGACATCCTGACTGTCCACTCAGGATAATTCATTAATGAAAACAGATGGGCTTGGCGTTGATTTACTGTATGAAATTTATCCTCTCTCGTTTTATAATTTGCCTTGAAAATTTATACATGAACTTCCCCGATAATTTCATTTAATATCGGTTTTGTAACTAGTGCAAGATTAGTGGTAACACTAAAATACAAAAAATAAGAGGAGGAGATAATTTGGCAATGTTCAGCAGCTTGCCGATAGTATGTGATAATATTTGAAAGTTTACGGTCAATTAGTCAGTTTCTTAAAGCTTCTGCATAAAATAAAACGAAGAACAAACATATACGGGAATAATTTTTACAGCAAATGTTTAGGGAGGGAAAAATCACTGTTGGAACGGACAAGTCGCATTTGAAATATAAGTTTAGAGCAGTGAAATATACATGTCTCTTTACCCTGAGACCTAATTTTATATTTTCATGAAATAATTTTCAATTGCACTGTGCTCCCACACGCACACACAGACACATACCCACTTACAGGCATTTATGCAAACGCACGCCACCACTCACAATTATGCACACACGCATGTGTACCAATATGCACTATCGACGCATACACACACACCCACACAAACGCAATGACACACCCTTAAACATCCACTCGCATGCCCGCACCCACACACGTGCACACTTTCATGTGGGTGCACGATTGTCATGCCTGTGTGTGTGTCAGTATATCTACATGCGTGTCTGTATGTGTTAGTATGTCTGTCTGTGTGCCTGTGTAAGTGTAGCAGTATATCTGTACATGGCTCAGTGTGAGTGATTGTTTGACTCTAGCACATAACGGATATTTGCTAAGCAGTACTGTCGGCTCACATCTCAAGATTTGTGTTCACTGAAATATTATAAGCGATACTAATTTGATACAATCCAGCCTCTTGTAGGAAGAAAAAACCGTACTACAATCAGCAACCAGTTCGAACAAAGCTCCTTTCGCCTCATAAGTTTTTTCCAATTTTAACAGACTCTCTGAGGCACTATTCATATTTTCCAATTTAATGCAAATACCATCAAAGCTCCCATAGTCGAACATTGATTAGTTCATTAGTATCAGAACTGAACTTGGAATGTATTTTTTCTGTGGCTAACAGAGTGCGCAAAATTTTATGTGATCTCAGACAGAAGTTTTTTGCCTCCCTGTTTAACGCTGTGTAACATCCTGAGTTGTTACATATGTTTAAAAACGATAACTGTATCAGTATTGTCTAAATACCATCGTGATTGTCCTTGCAACTATGAATTATTCAATTAAAGAGAAACAAACACATTCCTCCACTCCTGAATATAACTCAAGTGAAAAAAACATAATGGAAGAACGGACAATCGAAAATCATAATAATGATACTATTCGAAGGCTTCTTTTGTCCTTTTATTTTCCGTACATTTGATGCAAATGAAATTCATTTTGTGCTGGATGATTATTTAGTCACATAAACTGTATGTTTAGGGACACAGAGTAGGAAAGGACCTAGTAGTCTAAGTTTTTAGTCGTGCCCCCACTCAATAACATGGAACAAACGCCATTTTTTCTATCAAGATAGAACATGAGACCTTATTTGCGGTAGGAATGGTTCGCACTATTTTTTCAGTGTCCTCGAATTTTTTTAAATTTGTTGAAAATATTTATGAGTTGAAAGCGTTCAACTCGCTAATTATATTCACTTAATGAAAAAACTTTTAAAAACCTTGCAATGAATAGAAAAAATTATGGTTGTAATGCAGTCACAAAACGTTTCTATGTGGATGAGTCGTAAACAGAAAAGTCAATCAGTTGGATGAGAATTTACTCTTTTTCATTCAAATGATGTAAAAAGTCTTAACCAAGTCATGAACGATTTCATGTGGAATGAATAACACAAACATGTTGATACAACGGTTCACACTCGTACTGTGAACAAAAATATCCAACAATTCAAGACAGATAGCAATAAATAATAATTTTACGGTAGTCATTGCAATGATTACAGTTGTTAATTTAAGACAACAGGGACAGATACTTTTTGGATCGGAATGTTTCTGCTTCATGAGTGAATTTGACTCAATAAGTTATACAATGCTTCTTCACCCTAAATTAATAGCCTAACAGATTAATTTCATTTAAAACCACAGAAACAAAATACTGGATATGAACTAAAATGTTTTAGCTATATATGTCAATTTGGCATCTGAAAACTGAAAATATAAAGCAATCTATGAAATAGCAATCACCTGGAATATTGTTTTATTTTTCCCAAACTGCACTCATGAACTACAGCTGTGGGATTCATGTACTCATGAGGTTGCGGGATTTCAGTTATTGCTGGAGAAACTCTGGCTGCTGCGACAGGCTTGGGTGATGTGAGCGGACCCGATCAGAAAATGCAACTCCAACAAAGTAACAGTGACAATTGCAAACTTATAACAGCTTCTTCTGAGAACTGTGAAGTGATCACTCCACAGTCTCTGAGAAGCAAACTACTGCGCTGAAATAATTTATTTGATCCTTCGCAGCCTACATGAATGTGATATGCAAAGCCAGTCTTATGTCAGCTCACGAACGGCAAAAGCATGGCTGTCTCTTGTTGAAAATTTCTTCGAAGATTCTGGTCATGCTGAACATACAATGAACACAAAAGCAGTAGTGAGTGACTCCAGTCTGGTCATGCTCATAGTAGGCTGTTCAATACAAATACAATGTCATTATTGTTCATGGATATATCACCAAAAATGTTACGTAGGAGGATTGGTAGCAAATAGACCGTGCACTCATTAACAAATTTCGAAAAAAAGACTCGCTTATCTTTACGAGAAAAATCTCCTCTCGCTCCTCGCGCTTTGCGTCGACATTGGAATACTAAGTTGCATCTGGGGCTATGACTTTATAACAAATTTGAATCTCTAACTTTCCCAACTATCCTGTACCTGTTTATCCTCTGCTTTCCTTTAAATTTTATTTACCTCTTATAGTGGTTTGTTCACTCATAAAGTGTGGAAACATACTTGGGTAAGTGGTCTTCATACTCGTAAATATATTTCTTTTAGGTCATTTTTGTGTTCATATGAGTGACAAACTCAATAATATATGACTGTTACGAAAAATGAACAAACCCGAATTTCCGATACATTGTAAGAGAACCTAATTAAAACAGATAGGAATTGTTTACACGCGTTAATTGCAAGTGAAAGTCCCTAACGATATATGTATTGTCGAATTTTTTCCCAGTATTCAAATTCTTTTTTCTATCCGTATTTTTATTATGTTCATTTGCATCATATATACTCGAGAAAATTCACAGTTTGCTGGTTCATCTATGCTTGATGTTTCATATTAAACATTTATATTATATTAGATAATTGCATTATCAAAACAAATTGAAACCAAATTTTGATTTGTCAACATGCTTGTTTCATCTTACAGCATGTGTTGTCACATCTGCCATCCCAAAAAATGAGTAAATATTTTACTGGCACATTGGTGTAAGATCATTTAATTAGTTTAATCATTTAAGACAAAGTAAGTAAAGTAAAATTTGTTTAGGAAAAGAAAATACAAATAAAGCAAACGACATTATACTCAAATTCGAAAAATTAAACCACGGGTTTCATTTTTTTATCGATTTAATTTGAATTGTTATTAGTATGTTCCTCGTTTAACCGCCGCTGCCACAACAGAAACGATCTCACCAGTGGTACCCGTGATCCCAGTGATAAAATATCTCTACCCAACATTTTCTACAACAGAAAATTAATTTCATTTGCATTATAACTCTTCATATATCGCTCGGGCCAGGGCCAAAAATTTGATAATATATTAAACTATGTGAGGAATCTCCTAACAGAGTTACAAGCACCCCGTGGGAAGGTGCATAAGTATGTTCCTAGGTCTTGAGTATTTTTGAAAGTTGGAGTTGAAGGGGGGAGGGAACAAGAAAATAAAAACTATAGTTTGAGGAGGAGGAACAACAGCTTCAGGCATATCTTTTGAACTACCACTACTTATGAGATCAGTTTGCAGTTTTTGGGGACGTTAACATCTAAACAGAGTTTGTTGAAGTATCTGATATCAACAACGATGGTGAGAGATAAATGAGGGAACCCATGAACTAAAGTATGGAATACACTATTGTCTTATCTTCTTAGATTGCCTGTCAGAAATCCACACTGTCACTCTTCTCTGCTTTCACCTGAATTTCCTGGCAGTAACAGCGACCGGAAGTAGCTCTTGGACGTCCTCTACGCTACAGCCGGGACCAAAAAAAGCCGTCATTTTGCATAACGTGACTCCGAATGACGTCAATAATTCAATTATTGAAGACACCACGTCGCTTAGCCGATCTTCTTTTGTCCAGACGTGCATCCTCTCCTCCTCGTCATATTCTACATCTCCGATCATAGTCTTCAAACACTCCTGAAAGATAATGAGCTTCTTCTCGAGGTCTTGTTCAATTGAATCGTTGTGGACCGCGCTGAGAAGTCTGATGATAGACTGAGCCACCTCTATGGTGGTTTCAGTTGGTGCCATCACCTCAGTTACTCGCACTGAGCCTTCATTAGTGTAGCAATGTGTTTTCAGCAATGTTACGAAGATATCCTATAATTGAATAACTGTGCACAGTGAGGGCGACGGAGAGAATTTGTGCCATCTCGTGTAACACTTGCTCTTCCTTTGTGTTAAAACTAATATTATCTCCATTTTCACTATGAACATTGAAATAAGGTCCACATAGAAGATTAATTTCTGCACGAGTGAGAAGTTGGTTTGCTCGAATATGCGTTTTAGTAATCAATGAGCAATCCTTTCTTCTCTGACTGTTCTCCATCAACCAATCAGGTGTGGGGGTAGCTGTTTTGCCGAATAGAACGTGAGTAGAATCCGTCATGATTTCCAACAATACGACGTTACCAATTTATTTTTGCTTGGCTTTAAAACGTCGGAAGATGAAGATAGAAACCAGTTCAGAAAAATAAAATGAAAACATTAGACTCTCAGGCGTCATGACATCAGTTACGTTAATTTTGAACTTTTAGAAATAGGTAAAATATGTGTACCGCTATCTTAGTAAGTGCAACAAAAATTTATCTAGTTTATAGAGTAAAATTTGGATTATACCCAATTGAACTCACCTAAGATCATATTACACCTGTCACATAATATTACACCACTAGTATGATATTAGACCTATAAGATGTTATTAAACATTTGAGATATATTAAGACTTCTGACATAATATTACACCACTATATTGTAATGTTACACCTCTGGCATATACACGACACAACATCACAAACACACAAAAAAACATACACATAACACAATGTCGACCGCACCACAGCTACTATTAGGAAATAATTATAATGCTGGGAACACACATCTCTGTGGACTAGGCCTCAATTTTATCTTTGTGACCACCCTAAACCCAGTGGGTTGAATCAAAACACTCATCTAATCAACAGTATGCAGATAAATATGTGTGTGAAATTGTATAAACTGGTTCACTAAATTTTGAAACCTACGGCAAAATATTTTTCCTTTGGAATAAACTGTATTGCATTTTGTATTTTAGTTTGTATTTTGTTTTAAAACAAGTCAACGTTGGCCTATAAATGAAAATGCGGGTGTGTGTTTTAATCGAGTTTCTTCACTGCTTTCGGAGAGACATTCTTTGTATAATAATATATGAATACAATTATTTTTACGGTAATCCCTGAAATATTTCAATTTCAGTAATTGTCAAGAAATACATAGTCCAAGACGAACGAATATTTTTTTAAATTTATTGGTCACTGGCAGCTCACGCGTGCACAACTTTGTTTGAAATTACGTACCCTAAAAATTCGATGACAAAGCTTCTTAAACAATTTTGGGCAGCTGTAAATAAACTTGGTTACTAACATTTTTTCAAAACCATAAAACACTGAAACCCATACACCTCTTTTGAATGACCACATATGTCAAAGTTCAAAGGTTATTGGAACATTCAACACTAAATTCTCCAGCTGATTTCAAAATTATGTCAAATTTGAATTCAGAGGTGAATATCAAGTTAAATTTACCAGTTTTAGCCTAAAAGCACAATGATGGGTCAGGTAAAGTAAAATAATTTAAGTCCAGGATAAAAATAATGAACGCCTCTGACTAATAGTTACCAAGTTAACACTCAGTAATGACCGCATCTATAATAGAATTTTTTAAATATTTATTAAGTTAAGTAGTAAAATCCCAAAAATTTCATATATCAGTGATATATTCTGGTAATCAATTGAATTTAAAGCACACAAAGTCATATCTTAACTGTTTTACTTTCCCAAGTTGTTTAGCTTAGCGGCGAACCACAGGCATTGAGAGAGCTGTTTGCAAAATCAGGCAAAAGACAGTAATGAACGCGTACTCCTGCTGCAGGCTCTACACACAGGGTGCAGCAAAATGACTTCCTATTTTCAAATAAATTTACTTCCGAAAAAAGAAAGTTATGTTGCTGTACCTTGTACTATGATCGTCAGGGACCACATGGGCCTATGTCAATCATACACTGATCCTAGCAGTTAGGGACATAGAATCAGTATGTTACAATATTGGGGTGTTCGTAATCCAATATTGGTTGAGGCGATTTTTGAATGTATTCACAGTGCCAGCATAAACGATTGAAGAGTGAATGTGTTTGAGTTTCTTACTAGAAAGAAAGTCACACAGAAACTACTGTAATGAAATTTATGAAAAAACTAATAACCTAACATAATTTTTTAGATGCCCTCAATACACGAGTATAGTGGCAACACTTCAACACGTGGTGACACATCAGTAGTAAAAACATTAAAAAACACGAAATTTTAAAAACGAGATTTTAAATTTTTGAAGCTGCTCAGTTGCAGAAAAAGATCCACTTGCATTAAAAACGACATGTTTTATTTCAGAACTTTAATATTTTCCGATGCGAAGACGATATCAATGAGCGTTAACTACAATGTTAACACGTATTTCATGCATCAACTTTATTTAATATAAAGGATTTTTTAAAATTTCTAACCTTTGTTTTCTTCCTATTTTTCTTTGATGTTTGCCACTTTGGGTGCAGAAGTTAAGTGATATTATCACCTATTGTCTTGTTACCTGTGTTCATTTTCTGACGAATTTCGTTTAGTGTCTGATAGGCATCTTGCAAAAGCATGCTGAGGGAAGTAGCTGAGCTACGACAATAGTTTCATGACTCATAATAGCGTATTTTCTTTTGTACTGTTAGATCTTTTTCTGATCTTCTAAAACAGCATTTTCTTGAGGCGTTGCCCCTTACCCATTGCACGGCTCTCTTTCTAGTGTGATGTTGTCCTTTCAGCATCCTGCTTGTTTCTCTGTAATATTCTGATATGAAAAAACTAAGAACTTTAATTTGCTTCAACGCCTTAACGAAAAACCAGCATTATCCGTAGAAAAATCTCCTTCGTATACAACTCCTTTACATTAGTCTTCCATTCTGTTTCTGTGTGTTTCTCTTTAAACACTACTAGATCAAATGGAGAGTGTTAGATTAAAAATAACGAATGAGGTACTAGCATTCAATTTAGCCATTAGCTTGCCTTTCATATTATCTGAATTCATTTTGAAATCACGGGCACATTATGTCTGGAAAACTGATATCAATCACAGAAATTGTCTACACATGGCAAGCATGGAACAAACTTTGAAGCTCTGCGTCAAACTCCACTCGATGAAGAATTTGACATTAGGCGACACAATATTGGGTTACAGGAAACATTAATTAGGGTTTAAATTTTAGGACTGAGAAGCGAACTCTAACAGAGCAATGGTCCGTAAGAATATACTCCTTCCTACCGTACTGCAGTGTGTTCGTCCCATAACGCTATAATTTCCCAGTACGCCAGTCTCATCCCAGTACATTGTTACACTTCCAGTACACGGTTTCCTCCTAGTACTTCACTGTCCTCTTATCACATTACTATTCTTCCAGTACAATGCTACTTCCCATATTGATCATCTTCCCTGTATACTCATGTTTACCCTGTACACTGCTATCCTCTGAGGAAACTGCTATCATTTTAGCACATCGTTTTACTCCCGGTAATTGTTTGATGCAAATTTCACAATTTTAATTCAAATCACGGTTGTAGCAACGAAAACATAGCGTCATTTGTAGTGAAAAACAAAAGTTCATCCATGTGCCTGGCATGTGAAAAATTATTCATCCTTTTATACTTTCCCTAGAAAATACTAAGACTAAGACTGAGAGTGAAATATTCAAAATATCTAATTAACTATGAAATATTTTATAATATCAGTTTGCCAAGCATGTCATTCGGGTGATAATCTTGATTTTTAAATCAGTGATAAACGAAAAACTAAAATTCGTCATTGAATTTGATCACAAATTTAAAGATATGGAATAAATTACGAATGCCACGTTTAAGCTTCCTCTATACGGAATTGCACTGTGTGAAAACATATTAAGCTCAGGCATGTGGTAATTGAATCTACATTAATGGGTAAGAAATAAACACGTCGATACATTTTACTCACGTCAGGAAAGCATCTTTTAAAGGGGAGAAATATGCTTATGCTCAAAATATTCTACCTGCTCCCGATAGCCGTGAAGAAAGAAAATATGATCACTTTTCGTTACCTGACATCCGTTGTGACACAGGAAAAACGTCAAAGGTAGTTTAGGATTGACCAGCTTTTATGTTCGTTCACAAAACAACTCATTAGAACTTCAAGGTGTGAGACAAACGTCCATGCGCTTCTTGATCGCGTAGACGGTTGTACGGGACACCCTGATCAGATATGCGACCTCACTCACTTTGTTTCCCGAACAAAAAAGTGCAGACACCTCCACCCGTTTATTCTGCTGGGAAGCCATTTTACCATACACAACAATAATAAAATTTTATCTTCCGGGTCAAATTAACATGCTTTCATGTGATATGCAGCAAGCAATAAATCCTGTTAACACTGAATTAAACACATCTTGACCAAATTAAGACATGACATCACTTGAGGGCTGCTCATGTAATATTTTTAAAATTTTTAGTCACAGTCCCTACTACAGAAATTACTATTTTAGAAGGACTTTCAAAAAACACTTGTAGAGTTGGCACAATACATATATTGTTTAATCTACCGGGTAGCGAGTAACACCCCTTTTCGGAAAATTAATAATAAAAAACTATGTAAGGAAAAGAGATCGGGATGATTGTCAATTATGACAGGGTTTTGAAATTCATTGAACTACTGTATTCCTTCTACTGATTTCTGTGATATATTTCTCGAATAATTTGAAAAACTTCTCCATAAAAATGGTACACTTCATGAAAAAGTAGCGAACAAAAATTATAGAGCTCTACTTTGGATACAATGGATCAATCGTAGTACACAGCAATTACAGGAGCATTTTAAATGACGGAAGAAGTCCTGATCAAAAGTTCATAAAGCAATGGTCTCTAGATTCAATTAAACCGCTTCAACAACAAATAAGCAACGCTATGGCAGACCACGAACCGTTCGAACTGATGTTTCGATTTGGCTGGTTTCAACGAACTTTACTGGTCGACCTACCACTTCAACAACGAAACGTTCCACTTAACTGGAAATATCTCGTAGGTCACTGCAACGTATTTTGCAAGAAGATTTAAAATATCACCCACACAAAATTCAACTGACCTAAGAGCTCCACCTCACAGACTACCGAAAGCGGGCTGATTTTGCTCGCCTATTTCTGTAGTTTACAGGAAATTAAGATTTCAATTGAACATAATAATGAAGCATGAGGCTCTTTTTCACCTCAATGGTGGCGTCAATAATAAAAATTAGCGAAACAATCAAAGAAATTCATACACATTTACTTTTCCCAGCTAAATTAACAGTATGGTGTCGCATAACGTTATCAAAAATTATTAGTTAATTCTTTTATACAGGTAATAATGACAATACAGTAACTGTGGATGGAAACCAATATAGACTCATGATTCAAAATTAGTTATTGCTTGTGGGGGAAGACATCAACACAGAAAATATCTAGTTAATAATTTCACGCTATTGTGATATGCCGTGGACCCTTGTTCTCCAGATCTAAGTCAACATGATTTTTTTCACTGGGGATATTCGAAAGGAAAAGTTTACATTGTAAAATCGGATACCTTACAGGAATTTACCCTCAAAATTATTTCGGTAATTTACTGGATAACTCCAGAGATGTTGGGTAAACTGATGGGATGTGTTATTAAAAGAGTACGTTTTTGTATGAACAATAACGGGCGTCATCTAATTGATGTTATACTCTATATCTATTATGAATTATACTTTGAAAATTTCTCTATCGTTTATACTTACTTAAACTCCTCACCTTTTATAGCTTATTGTTAATTATTTTCTAAGAGGGTGTGTTACCTATACGCCACATTGTACTTCCGGTGAAAGTTTTCATGCAAGCAGCTTACTTGTTACAAGCGATGTTGTGCGATCTTATGCACCTGAATTTTTGTTACCAAATAGTTTATAGCAAATATTTATGGGCTGTTTTAACGAGCTATGAATATTTATTATGCATAAAATCTACAATATTTTTGTTGTCAGTTCTAGGTGGCATAAACAGAGTGTTTTATATCAGATGAATTTAATTCTCATTTGTTCAAGCCTCGACTGCTAGGCCAGGAAACTCTACTCCGATGCACGATTGCACCATAAAAAATTATGAAAACAAAAAATAGAATTTGGATTTCTGAGAATAAGACATGAATAAAAATATCATTTATTTGATCTGGTAAGTTTATTTAAAAGTCAACATTTTTAGGGCATAGCAAAATCAAAAGTAAAAATAATTGTAGAAGTTTTCTGTGGAATGTGCACTCATAATGTTTTTATTTTCTAAAACCAAATTTCAGTTACAGAATGCAAAAATGCATTTGATGTGACATATGATGAAGAAACAAAATTTTTAATTTACAGTGTGTAAGAGAACGGGAAGTTGTAGGCAGGTGTCACTAGTAATAACTTGGATTTTGCACTACTCCTCTATGCTGTAAGAAGCTTCTACAAGTATGTGTTGAATAAAAAAATTCAGATTGAAGTGGTTTGTATAATCGAGGCCTCGAAAACCATAAGGGTTCAGGAGCTAGAGCAGAAATATTCTGCATTACATGTGTCACTAGAATTGCCGAATCGTTTAACATTTCACGTAACTATAAACTCGTTTAACACTATCATAACATATAATATGAAAACTTCATTTCACTCATTCTCGACAGTTAAACTTGTAAATTCAATAAATTTCTCTGAATTTGAAACTATGATTTTCGATATTAATCGTAGATTTGATCGAAGCCTCAATTCTCCAAGCAGTCCTGAACCTAATTCCGCAGGACAACGGCCACTCTCTTTGTTCTGCATTCCTTACCGGCGCGAACTATCAGCGTTCTTCACCTCAACCTGACAATGTTCACACACACTATGACATGCTCCATCGTCATCAGTCTATCAGCACATTATATTATTAGGACAACCAAGTGCTCCCTACGAGCAGCTGTCATTTGATTTCTGTATTAAATTGACACTGCAACGCTTGTATTTTAAGAATCAAAAGTAATCACTTCGAGTCATGATTGTTAGCACAGTCTAAATACTGAATCACACGACTGTATAACTTCAAACATGGAAATTGAATCCTAATTATTTACATAAACTTGATACACTGCATATCTCCATCTATGTCTCTCTCTTTCTCTCTCTATCTCTTTATGTCTCTCTATCTCTCTATATGTGTGTCCATGCCATTACTTTCTATCTCTTATTGAATAAAAATTATTAAACTGAAATCAGAACGGATATATGTACATGTATTAGATGAATTGTGTTCTGCATACCAAAGTCGCTGGATAACTTTAAATTACGCATTTTTCCCAGTTTTTTGTTTTCTGTTCATACACGGCAATGTTTTCGGTAGAGAAGATACAGAGTGGAAGTTCTGTATGTATTTATGAAAATTATTCAAGTTCTGATGGTACCAAAGGCAAAATTGGGATAGGTATTTTATTTCATAGAACCTTAATTTTATCATTTTTAAGCCGCAGAATTTCGACAACCACTATCTAGATCATGTTATCGGTAGATAAGATACAGAATGAAAATTTTCTATACATTCCTGAAAAATATACAGTGAATAATCATTTTTCGTGTATCATTAATACATTTGTCTTCATAATAACTTCAAACTGGTACAATCTAAATCTTGGAATATTCCACGAGAACTAACTAGTTCAGTATGTTCAACTTGACTATCTTCGAGAATGTTTGCTGTCCACGAAACCATAACCCACTACTTTGAATACAGAGCGTAATTTATAAAATAGGTTATGAAGGTAAACCTCAAGCTCCCTTAAATAGACAATTTGACAGTAGGGAACTATATATTGGATTTTTGCATGCATATTCAAAATCTTGTTATCAGGACTGAGAAGCAGGCATTATAATATCTCTTATCCAGGTCAGGAAGTTCTTGTTTTGAAGAATAGAATAGAATAAGGCAATAGGAACGAGCCGTTTGGCCCATTCTTGGTTCAATACCGAAGTCCCATGCCGTCTAAAAGT
>VCRD01009345.1:0-14976 GCA_006783055.1 Trinorchestia longiramus
TTACTAAAAATAAGGTTATTTTAATATTTCTAATTTTATAAGCTTTAGAGGGGTAGCAGGTCATGCTACAGGTGCACCAGTCGACTCCCTTAACCTTACCTTCTGATACTTGTTAAAAATAACACTGGCAACCCCAGCCAGGCATCCACCATCAAAATTAACAGGGTCTCCCACTGATGCCGTCACTTGGCTTCTTCAAGTTTCAACGCAGAGTACGGGAACAGTCGCTGGGAATAATATACGCAATCCTAATATGTTGGTATTAATGATTGGAAATCTAATTGATACATATGCAATCCATATTAAATTGGAATAAAACATTTTTGTGATCGAGTACTCGAGTTGCAAAGCGAGCTTCGTGCAACTAATAATGCCTATGTAGGGGTGCATAAAATAAAATAAACAACTTCAATATCCAATGACCATTTTGCAATAATTTTTTTGGAGTATGCTTTTATTTGCTGCAATTATAAATTTTTATATAGTTAAGAGATTTTATCGGTCCTCTGAACATCACTGAATATCTAAGTCAAAGAAACATTACTTTCTGACGTGTATTGCGTCGACCGCAAAATGCATATAGCGGTGACCATACGCATCTGCTGCAGGCGGATGAGGTGGCTGATCCCACAACTATGATGCAAAGGATTGGATATTTATTAATTGTTCGAAATTGTCGTGTTCCTTGTAGAGTATTGAATTATTTTTCGTCACTTTAATTGGCAAAAGTGAAAGAAGAGTTTACTTTGAGGGGCTCAAAATATGTTCAAATGGTGCAAAATTGTATTAGTTATTGAATGAAGTTGGACAAAATGTATTATAAAATGCAATGTTTTGAACATTTGTAGCAGTATTGAAATAGCTTCTCGAAATGCAAAATTATGTGTAGCATGTATATGTATCAGTCTAATTTCTAAATCTTGATGGGATTTTCATCTACAAAGCTATTTATAAAAATGTTTTCTATCACCAATACAAAGATTAGGTGTATTTTGAATCTTATTTGGAATAATTGCTAATATATTTTCCAGCTGAACACACATGCAATAACTTATTAGAGGTACTCAAGTTTTGCCTTTGAATATGCTAGAAGGATGAGCTATGAGTGGAAATCAACTGCCAGCTAGGTTTAGCAAGGTCAGATGGTTCAGTTCCAGCTAGGTTTAGCAAGGTCAGATGGTTCAGTGCCAGCTAGGTTTAGCAAGGTCAGATGGTTCAGTGCCAGCTAGGTTTAGCAAGGTCAGATGGTTCAGGGCCAGCTAGGTTTAGCAAGGTCAGATGGCTGAGTGCCAGCTAGGTTTAGCAAGGTCAGATGGTTCAGTGCCAGCAAGGTCAGATGGTTCAGTGCCAGCAAGGTCAGATGGTTCAGTGCCAGCTAGGTTTAGCAAGGTCAGATGGTTTAGTGCCAGCTAGGTTTAGCAAGGTCAGATGGTTCAGTGCTAGCTAGGTTTAGCAAGGTCAGATTGTTCAGTGCTAGCTAAGTTTAGCAAGGTCAGATGGTTCAGTGCCAGCTAGGTTTAGCAAGGTCAGATGGTTCAGTGCCAGCTAGGTTTAGCAAGGTCAGATGGTTCAGTGCTAGCTAAGTTTATCAAGGTCAGATGGTTCAGTGACAATTAGGCTAGGTTAGTTAATCTTAGGCTTTGACTTGAGGGCCAGGTTTGGCTGTGGCCTTTTATTTCCTATAAAACATGCACATACAACAGGTTGACCAACAGTTTGGTTAGATCAGATAGTACTAGTTAGGTTTTACAAGCTCAAATCAGTTACTAGTAGCTAGCTTGCAGTAAAAATTGTAACTGTTTATTTTGTTGAAGATAATATAAATTGTGTGACTTTGTTCTGTGATGAGGGGATAGCTTCATGAGGGCAGTAGAAGACTATGTATGCAGTGTAACAGAAGAGGAAATAATTGAACATTTGGTGAGATCAAATAATAAATAGCAAGACTTTATTTTCAACCTAATACATCATATAAATGAATTTAGTTGATATTTGTGAGAATGAATAAAAAAATTGTATAATCTACATTTTGTCTAGGACAGTGATCATGCATGAGGTAAAAATTTAATTCAAGAAAAGAATTCAAGTATGTTTATGAAAAGTAGAAGAAAAATTGTTCTGCTGAAAAAAATTAAAATAGTTTCAGGCTTCAACTCAGTCTCCAAAATTCTATGTTTGCTACATTGTGCTCAATATGAAATTAAGTGTAATTATGTTTATGATATTGTGTTCAATATTAAATTAGGTGTAGATGTGTTACGACATTGTGCTTAATATTAAATTAAGTGCAATTACTTTTTCAGCTCATTGTATTTCATGATTTTACTAACCTGGTACACTAGTTACCATGTCAAATGAAAAGAAGATAGACCCTGACATGAAAGGTTGGCTCTACAAGTGGACCAATTACCTCAAGGGTTATCAGAAACGTTGGTTTGTGCTGTCAGGTGGCCTGCTCTCCTACTACCGGTGAGTGTTGTGGTGTGCACATGTCCACAGGCTGCCTGCTGCTATGCTCATGGGAAGTGTTTTGTAGAAGTACAGTAGTGTGTAAATTAGTTCACACAGAGGTGAAATAACCTAATTTTGTATTTTTTGTTCTGTATATCTTGAAAAAAAATATCAGAGATAAAGACAGGCTGTACATCTAGTATAAATTGTGTCCAGTATAGAATGTGACCACCTTCTGCTTCTATAACCTGTTTCACTTGCTTTGGCATAAATGTCACCAAAGTTGAGCACATTTGTCACTTCTTTGTCATGACATCATGCATTAATAACAGTACAAATCAGCTTCTGATTTGTCAAACAGTCTGTTTACTTGAGTCTGCATTTAATTATAGCTCATAGATTTCAGAAAGGGTTGAGGCTTACAGAATTCCAATGCCAATCTATAAGAGTAAGTCCACTTTCCTCTTAGAATGTGTGTATTGTTCAAAAAGTGTGACACAAAGCCAGTTTGTTGGAAAATGCTATTTCCATGAGGAAAGTCTCCTTTATGAAAAGCGAGTGAGTCTTCAGGATGGCCTTGTATTTAATGTTGTTCTTCATTCCCTTAATATTTTCTAACTGCCCTTGATCTTTCACATGAAAATAGCCTCAAAACATCTGCTTGAGTGCTTGTTATGTGTCCTAAATGTTGGCACTGATTGAACTAATTTGCACACTATTATATGTGCACCTCCATTCTGGATGAGAATCAGATTGCCAATAGCTCTGTTTTTCTGCTGCTGGTTAGGGGTAAAGGATGAGTTCAGATGTGTGTGCTGACCTGCCAGTATTGTGGTGTTTGACTACACTCACCACAGAACTACTGTCATTTACTGCACAACAGAAATGTTGCACCAACATTGGCTCATGGCTCCATCCTAATAGTGGTTTTTGCCTGTTGTTAGTTTCATAGTAAATATTTTGAATTAGCTGCTATTGTTTTGATAATTTTCTACACTTGGGCCACATTTCACTTTTCATGGTTTTAGAAAACAGAATCAACTTTTATTTGGCTTTACATTTTCATTCTCAAATCCTCACATGTGTGATCTTGTTAAGCCTTGTTGTAGTGCATGAGTGTATATAGAATTTGAATGCTTTTGTATGTATTATATCTGTACAACTTGGTGTTGAAGGGTCTAAAAACTTGGCAGGTCTATGCAGCAGCTCATGCTGGTCTTGTATTTGCTACTCATTTGACTCCAGATGGCTGTGTCACACAAGTACAGCATGCATGTTCTTGTTAAAATTCTAACTTATTGAAATCCTGCAATGAATTGATCAATGTACTAATGGTAAGCTTTTTTAAGACATTTTTGCAGCATGTCTTCCTCAGGGAAGGCTGTAAAATTAGTCAAGTTATTGGTGTGTTAGTCCATTAAAAGCATCATGCTAACATGTCCTGTAATATTTCAGGAACCAAGCTGAAGCCCAACACACTTGTCGTGGCAACCTGAGCCTGCATGATGCCATCATCCACACAGAAGACTCGTGCAACTTTGTGATCAGCAATGGTGGCACTCAGACCTTCCACCTGAAGGCAGCGTCGGAGGTTGAGAGACAGAAGTGGGTCACAGCCTTGGAGCTGGCCAAAGCAAAGGCTGTGCGCATCTTGGACAGTGGTGAGTGTTTTGCTGGGGTTGCAGGTGTCCACCTTCATGGTTATTGCACATGTGACTGACATTCAGTGACTCCAGTGCTGTGGCAAAAGTATGTATGAGGTCATACAAGTGCCCTAAAGGTCATTTATGTTTTCCATTTTTGGGGAAATGTTTCACAGTTTTATTTGTTAGCATTGGTATAATAATTCCTTAAAGTTGTTATCCAAAGAACTGCTATGGGGATTTTTGAGTTGTTGGGAAATATTCTGAACATTTTTATAACGTAATTGAGGATAACCTCAGATTACTATGCTATCTCTTCTATCATGACTTCTGTAGCATGAGAAATACTTGAACCAAAAGTTGTTGTTTTTGAGTGGTGGCCTTGACTTATGTTGTACGAATGTATCGATAGACTCATTACATGGACTTGTGTGAACTAGTGCAAGTCTTGACACCATCAAAACAAACTGCTACACACAGAGCAGTGCATTGCTTCATGAAGCATGTAGCTCCTTAATGTCTCATCTGCTGCAAACTTGTGGCTGCAAAACCGGGTGCGTCCTGGTGCCTCTACTGATCATAACATTCTGATGTCACTCATACACCGTGTGTGTGGTATTTGTGGTGCGTGGTGTGTGTGGTATCTGTGGTGCGTGGTGTGTATAGTGTGTACTGAATGTGGTAGTGACGTACATTGCAGCGGGGCTGTACAGTGCTCAACTTTAACTTCCAGTGCATGGTTTGATGCAAATTGATCTCTTCTTGGTACTGTCATGACCACCAGGCTGCTTTTACGTTTCCTCAATGCATTTTAAAATATCTAAAAATTCGCTTGTACATTCTATGTGAAGCGAGGCATGGTTCTATTGACAAAGATGCTGCTTTGGACAACCATACACATAGACTTGCCATAGCTATGGTTGCAGTGCAACACAAAAGGAGTTTGGTTCTACGTCCCGAATTGTTCTTAGTTGCAAAATGAGTCTGTGTGAATTTTGTGACATCATAATGAAGTGATGCAGTGCAAGCAATAGTTTTTATTTATTATAGGAACAGTTTCACTGCAGGCCAGCTGTAGGTGATGGTCAGGTTGTTTAATAAAGTGAGACCTGATTACAGGCTGGTTGTCAGTCCTGATGATGATCATGAGGTGCAAAGCTCTGGCTGTGTGTAGGAGTAAAGAAAGTAATGCTCTATGTAATTCCTTTTTGTGGCCTAAAGGTATATAGAGAGGAATTCCACAGACCCGGGAGAGGCTGGATACTGGGTTATTCATGGAGATTCCCCGTCTGGGTTTGCTAGCAAGACTGTGGCACTGGCCCGCCCCTCCTCGAACCATGTGGACAAGAGCTCTTATAATTCACGTGTCTGCCATCGCTTTGAGTGCGATGCTGCGAGTCCACTTTGAGGCCAAAGCATACAGGGCTCGTACTTGAGGCTCAACGCTGCCAATGTTGGCTGTTGGAGGTTCTTAGTGACTTGGCAGTGCTTGGCTCACGTGTCTTAATGACTAACGTGTCGTGTGTGTTGTTGGCTAACGTGTCGTGTGTGTTGTTGGCTAACGTGCCTTGTGTGTTGTTGGCTAACGTGCCTTGTGTGTTGTTGGCTAACGTGCCTTGTGTGTTGTTGGCTAACGTGCCTTGTGTGTTGTTGGCTAACGTGTCTCGTGTGTTGCTCATTAGTTGAAGAATAAGAATATGAAGTATTGAGTTGCTGTGACAGTGGCATAGCTCATACTGCACACACTGTGTACACATACTGCACACACTATGTACACATACTGCACACACTGTGTATACATACTGCACACACTGTGTACGCATACTGCACACACTATGTACACATACTGCACACACTGTGTACACATACTGCACACACCATGTACACATATGTACTGCACACACCTTGTACACATACTGCACACACCTTGTACACATACTGCACACACCATGTACACATACTGCACACACCATGTACACATACTGCACACACCATGCACACATACTGCACACACCATGCACACATACTGCACACACCATGCACACACTACACACAGTGTAGACTGCCGAAGTGACCTGGCCGGCGCCACACATCTCGCGTGTGTGCTCACAAGTAACGTGAGGAGCAGCTGTGCGGAGTATAGTTTGTAAGCTCAGTGTTGACTCAAGTGGTGCGGTGCTGCCGCGGGTGTCGCGCTGGACTGCCTGAGTGTGTCCTCCTCTAGCCTGTGATGTGCAGTCACCACAACTGCGCCTCTCCTGGCCGTCCAGACAACGCCATTTCTTCTACTCCAGTTCTTGGATTCTCTTCCAACGAGATAAATTGCTCTTCTTTAATGTTGGTGCCATTCAAGAGTTCTAACGTAATCTGTACGGTAATATTTTTTCTAATCCTGGAAATGTTTTGACACGCGAGTTGTGCGACCCGTGCTATCGTGGTGGAAGTCTAGAGTGAAAGAGGCTCTGACATCAGCTTTGCCAGCACGACTGATCAGAGTGCGGCTACACGAGCATGACTTCCAGTATCTAGGATACGAGATCATTGAGATGAGGCACAAGTCCTTGCCTCTGAAGACTGCATTTGGTCAGTGGACTGACTTCCAGTGAGGGTGTCAGCAGAGTTGTAGACTTGACTGCCTTGTGATCCTTTTCTGGGTGTCATCTTGGTGTTAAGTCTTCAGTTGATTTGGTGAAGTGTGCAACTGAAACACGTAACTGTGTCGAGAACTGGAACTAGCCGTATGTTGAAGTAAATAGTTCAGAAAGGTTGAACTTAAATCAGTGGTAAGTCAGATGGTAGGTGTAATTAGTTAACAAAATTATGTGAAAATTTGCGCCAAACTTGCCGTGTTTCAAGCTACCTAATTAGTTAACAAAATTATGCGAATATTGGCGCCATACTTGCCATGTTGCAATATAACTAAGACTTGGTCTGGGTTTTAAAGGGGGATAGAATTCTGCATCAAAACGATTTGTCTCTTTACAAAATTCACCCCAGTTACCTTTCTTGCCTAAAATGAGAATAAATCGCTCATTAGGTTAAATGAATTGAAATATATTAATTCTCATGCGTTGAATTAGAATGTTACTCGCCAGTATTAGAGGAACTTTGCCAACCCTTTAGAGAGTGTGTGGAGTGTGTGTGTTGAGAGTGGACACTGGAGTTGAGGTGAGGGACGGTGTGTTCATTACTGAGGCAGCGCTCGAGTGCAGAGACAGACGTCTGCACCTGAACTGAGGTGTTTGAGTGGAGAGCGGATGTCAGGAGGCAAGAGGAGACAGGCCTGACCGAGTTGTCAGTCCTGATGCTACACACAATATGTTTGTGTGTGTCACTCAGAGACTGAGATGTGTGACTGAGGGCCAGTCACACAGTGTTGTATGAGTGAACACAATTGTCAGTTGCTTACATTATGAGGTGCAAGTGTTCAGGTCATGTGTTGTGCCTGTGTGCCTGCAACTGCCAGTGTTGTGTGGACTGGCACAAGGCCAAGCTTGTTTGCCTTTAATGGCACGAGCTGGAGACTGGCGCTACATTTGGAAAATTTCCGTCGTCTACACAATAACTTCGTTTTCTTATTGATTAAACAATTTTCATTTAGAAACTCTAAGGCCTAGAAATTCGTCTTCTTTGTCATCCGCTCTGATTGTTTTGCCTATTCTACAATGCAACTGCAATCTAACCTCAACCTTATTTGTACATTTTTAGACATACGTGTAGTTGAAGAGACTCGTGTTTTTGGAGCATGTGATGTGCTTGCAGCTTTTTTCTTAAAATCTTCTCGTAATTGATTGCACTTGGTGAAATTTGATAAAGACTTGTGAAACACAAGTGGAATGCACACGCAGTGGATGGATACAGCCTGAAACATCAGTGAAGTTACTGGCTTGGCTGCAAGGTGCCAGCTGAAGCTACGTTGCAACAGCACAACTAACGGACCAGAGTCAAGGAGTAAACACTAGATGAACTAGACAGGAGACAGCGAGGAGGAGACTTTTTGTGTGGCCGTCCACCTCGTGATGGTGGCAACAGGACATCGCAACTCTCGTACGGCTCACCTGCAGATCGCCTTCAGCCTCAAGTGTTCACGCTACAGAGCCATGCTGCGACGCTGGGTGCATCTGAAGTTTACGCGCAAGGGCAACCCGCCGCCTGAGTTTTACACAGACTCTGGTGACTGATTCTTTACTGCCTAATACTTGTGCTTGTGTTCACTGGTACTTCGGACATGGTGGCTTCTATCCTTAGCTTCCTCGCTGCCTGAATTTCACACAGACTCTGGTGACTGATTCTTTTCTGCCTAGTTCTCGTGTTTGTGTTGTGTGGTACATCGGCCCTGGTGTGTCCTATCCTTCCTTTTCTTGCTCGCATGACCAGTGTGACGTTTTAGTTGCTTCCTGCTCAGTGTGTTCTCTGTTTTCGTGTGTTTTTGGTGGTGTGTTTTGGTGCAGTGTTGTGTTGTAGGGTGGTGATAGGTTGCAGTCCACGTGGGTGTTCACTCCTGTCATCAACTGATAACTCGAGGGGCGTGATTATAGCTGCTTTTGTGCAAACCGCATTTCGCTGAATGAACCTTCATCTTTTTAATCAATACATCTTCATGGTAGGGCTATATTTTGTCGTACCATGCAATAAACTACTCGCTTTGTCTTACCATCCAACTACTGTTGGGATAATTTTCGTGTATTCACTTATTTTCTGTCTGAAACATTTATATACATATATAATAGACAGTGTATCTCCATCTCTCGCTGTGTGTTGTGTGTCTGTCCTATTACTCTCTATCTATTACGGAAGAAAAATTATTGGACTGAAATCAGAACGGGTATATCTGTATCATGAGCATTGTATTGGGGATACCAAAAGCGCTGGATTACTATTAAATGTGCCATGTTTTTCCCAATTATTCGCATTTTTTCCTACGCGGCCATGTTATCGGTAGATGAGGTGAAGAAGGGAAGTTCTGTATATATTCATAAAAAATATTCAGGTTCCGATAGTGGCACTGGTAAAACTGGAAAATGTATCTTATTTCATTAATCCTTAATATTATCACGTTTAAACTGCGGAATTACTACGGGCCATGTTATCGCTAGATAAAATACAGAATGGAAGTTCTGTATATATTCATGAAAACTGTTCATTGAAAACACAATAATTCCTCGTAAATTCTTAGACCATTTGTCTATAATAATTTCAAATTAGTCAAATCTAAACCGTGAAATTTGTACGGGAACCATCTAGTTAAACATAAACAGTGTGAGTAGAGCTATGTCCATTTCGTTGGAGACAGCTTCCTTATAAAATTTCTGTTTCTTCAAGGAAACTACTCATAATACTTATGGACATTAATACGAATATACTTTTGTACCTTTATGGTTTTTAATACGAATGTATCTTTGTACCTCTATTTATGGTCGTGCCCTGCAGCTGTTGCAAGGTCCGCAACTTGCATAACAGAATAGGCCTCAGGAGGCGAATTGCCTGTGGGTGAAATAAATGGGGTGTGTCACCAGGCCGTGTGTTGTGTCATGTGCCAGCTGGCCACAGCAGGACCACCTGGTCCATCATATCTACCCTCGACAAATTCCTTACAGCTGCGCCTCTCTTTGTTTACCGAATTGAAGCTTAAATTCCTTGTTTTCTTCTTAGGGAAACACAAGCAAACGTACTAATGTGTTTCTATTGTAAGATTCGCTTCCGGTGTTTGAAAATGTGTTGAGGCAATCAGAATTATGGATGTTTTATTTGATGTGGTGCACTGTTTTTGTTGGAATGACAAGTCCACTTTAAAGTTTGTCCTTGTAGCTGTGATACTGAGATCATGTGACGTGTGCACTTTCTCAAACTCGAGGCTTCACACCAGGCCACAAGTTAAGTCGTTTTATATGAAGGATGAAAACCGAACTTGACAATTATTCTAGACAAAATTTTGACTCAATTCGTATAATACTTCAAAAGTATGCAAGAGTAACCTCTTAATGTATTCGTATTTTTTCCAGAGGATGTTTTCCGTCATGATAGCCCCCTGACTCGGGAAGTTAGAGTTAGAGAGAGAGTTAGAGTTAGACAAGCTTAAAGTTTTCATATTTGAGGAGTTGTCCCTGTAAAATATCTAGCGAGCTACAAATTGTAGTTCAGTGTCGGCGGCTGGAGATCTTGCAGCATTTCCGTTGAGGTCATTCCTGTCTTACTAGTTCTTTATTGCCTTGCTTTATACAGCTATTTTATTAAGTTGTCTTGTGCAGGCGTACTCGTGTGATACTAGGGACTCTTTATCCTCTTTGTCTGCTACTCTTTGGTGCTATGACATTGCTCATCTTAGTCAAGATCTCTGTAATTGCATCCTGAGTGCCCTCAAAACTGATGTGTTGATCTCTGTGTACAAACTATTGTACTGATCACTGTGTACGAACTATTGTACTGATCACTGTGTACAAACTATTGTACTGATCACTGTGTACAAACTATTGTACTGATCACTGTGTCCGAACTATCGTGTAAAGTATGCTGAAGATGGTGAGCACCTCGCAGTGTGTGATGCGAGGTGCTCACCATCATAGGGCTCACCACACAGCGCATGTAGGACCTATGCAGTGTACAGTAGCGTACACAATACAAGGGACAGTAAGAACAAGAGCTCAATTTGACGTATGAAATGTAATAAAGAATTATTGATAAAACAGTTGTTCAAATGTTCGGAAATTTCTTACCAATACTTATGAACTGTAGATTTAATTGCCTGTAAAATTTGAAGAACGTATGTATGTTTTGTACTCTTTTGCAATAAATTATTTAGAGCACTTGTTCTTACTGTCGCTTATATTCTGTACGCTATTATATGTACATCTGCACAGTGCATGTACATCTGTACAGCGCATGTAGACCTACACAGCGCATGTAGACCTACACAGCACATGCAGACCTAGCGTGCCCCAGGGGATTGTGATCACGTCAGCTAGCAGCATGCTTGTCTGCTGCTGAGTTACACGAGGCGATGAGTTTTCGTTTGTTCGTATACAGGGTGTCTCAAAAAAATGTATTCACCCTTTAACCGTTGCTAACATGCTGTCTTCTTTGTGTTGCAGGTGTGAGGTTCGAACCTTTGCGAACATGATTAAATGTAATTAAAGAATCATGTTCGCAAAGGTTCGAACCTCACACCTGCAACACAAAGAAGACAGCATGTTAGCAACGGTTAAAGGGTGAGTACATTTTTTTGAGACACCCTGTATTTGTTTTATTTCCCTGTGGTTGCAGTACACATGTTCGCGCGACCTTGTGCTTTGGTGCCCCTAGTTTTGTTGTTGTGTTCCTTACTTTGTTTTGAAATGTTCATCAGGATTACGTCTTTTAAATGCCTCTGTCATGCATCGCCGATGACGCCGTCAACATAATCGTGGTAGCAGATCATTTATTTTTCTCCTTAGTTAAGTTACGCTGCAGTCAAACTCCAAGTTTCATGAGGCAGCAGTCACACTTTACTTGAACAATTTCTCGTGCAGATGACGATGAGGTCGAGGAGAGTAGTGTGGACGGCGGAGGGTCGATGGGAGGCGGCGGTCCAGGCAACAGCGGGGCCGGCTACCCCCGTGATGACAGTGCCACCAACATCAAGGTAAATCACCTCATTCTCCTTCTGCACCTCATTCTCCTTCTGCACCTGAACCTCGTGCTGCAGTTCAGGCTTGTGAGGGTGTGTGGGTGTGGGTCTGGGTCTGGGTGAGATCACTGAAGCTCAGTACGGTGCTCCAGTCTGTGCTGCTGTGGCGTGTGAGGCACGTGTAGAGTTGCCTCTGCCTCACACATGAGGCAGAGGGAGGCAGGTGTGATGAGGCTCAGCAAGAGTCTGGTCACTTGTTTGCCTCATGAAGGAAGGGTCTGCATGGTCCTAAAATAGCTTGAATAACTGGCAGGATGTTCGTGTTGAGGTGTACCAATACAAATGTGTGTTGTGCTTTTAAACTGACATCTATTTCAAGTGTATCAATAAGGCTTATAGTAAGCATCAGTTATAATTCAATGCTTCTTATTTCTTAAAACTTTTGAGAATTGCCACCATTTTAGTTTATTGTATGCAGTACGTAAGTCTACAAATGCATACCCTGCCTAGCATGTGCACTAGTGATGCTAAGAACCATGAGAACCAACCTACTGTTGGACGACGCATTGCTGCCTCTGCTGTAAGACCTGCTAACGCAGATGTGGCTGGTGTTGTGCAGGCATTCCAGTCCCGGCTGGAGGACCTACGGACGTGCAACGACCTCATCGTGAAGCACGCGACGGCGCTGCACAAGAGCCTGGCTGAGCTGGAGGCCGTTGACGCCTCCCGTGACGACCTCGTCAGCAAGATGAAGACTGTCAACGAACGCGCCACACTCTTCCGCATCTCCTCCAACGCCATGGTCAATGTGAGTACCTCTACAGAACTGCTACGACTGGCGTCCTACAATACTGCTGGGCTTCAGATGAGTGCAAGAATTATTTGTCTAGTGACGTAGTAAGTGGTGGGAGTGGCGGTATTGGGATCGCCATCCATTTGACATAGTGGAAAATTGAAACTAATTTTGTTATTTATGTGTAACTCTAAACTAGTAAATACTGTATGTGAAGGGATGAGTAATGTCGACTTCTACTCCAGTCAGTAGACACGTTAACTTCATACAGCGATGCACTAAGCGTTCAAAAAGCTGTTCCAAGTAGGAGTGTGTTGAGTGGGACGAAAAAAAATTACTTGCTTCTGTAGAGAATAAAATATGTTTGTGCATCTGTGGTCCAAAATGCTATTGATTAGATGTGCGTGATTAAATCTATGGGACGTCTTTTTGAAGGCTCCCGTGTGTTATTCTTTAATTGAAAGAAATATGAAGAATAAAAATTCTCTAATACACCGACTGCTAACGGAACGAGGAGTCAGTTTTGTTGGACAATTGCTCTCAACTCTGATGTGTTATTAAGGTTCACTAATGCCAAACATACACCCACACATCCTGGTGTTCCACTGATCTTTGTTATCAGTCACTTGTTTGCATTTTGGGGGCTACACAGAGCGAGTGTGTGGAGCATGCGTGTCCGTGTGTCACCACGCTCGTGTGCTGACTGCTGTGTGATGATGCTCGTATCTCTAATACACGAGGATTTCCTTATCAACTCGCCTTATTCTTCTCACCAATAATGAAGACTCAGGTGTGCAGGACCGGAATCCTATTCACTATTATTGTGTATCGCTTGCTGTTCGTTATTCACCATTTAACTCACGACATGACGCTGATGTCTTTTTTTTCGAACTGATGTGACAAAACTAAGCTGTCTCCCTCCCTCCGCCCCTCCTCCCTAAGCCTAAGTTGTTTGTGAAGCCAGCACTGCTGCTCAACAATTCTAAGACAGCCAGAACATGTTACGGTTGTGCTTGTTTAGACGCTGCCAGCGGTATAATCAGCCAATGAAAAGCTTGTGCTTGTGTTCGACACGAGTGAAAAAGAGTGGTCGTTACAAGCTGAAGTTCAAATTGCCTCTGCTCTTTGAGGTGCCCGGACGCTCGCTGGTGCATGCCTGAGGCGTCACGCGTACCTTAGGCTCCTCGTTTATTTCAACGCCTAGTTTTCACTTGACAAGTTTGAAGTGATTTGAGGGCGCGTGGATTGCGATGTGAAGACGCTTGCATAGTTAGGACTAGAGATGAGTGTTGCTGGTAGAGGAGCTGTTAGTGACAGGTGAGTCAGACACCACAGGTGTTCTGTGTTCCCCTGCCCCTCCTCCCTCAGGCCCTCCTTCCTCCGCCCCNAAATATTGGCCTCGGTCAACTCAGAGGCTACAACAATGAAAATATTATTAGCCTCGGTCAATTTCGATGGTTACAACGAAAAAAATCGTTATCTTCGGTCAATTTCGATGTTGTCATCACGAAAAATTATTATCTTCGGTCAATTTCGATGGTTACAACGAAAAAATCATTATTTTCGGTCAATTTCGATGCTGTCACAACGAAAAATGCATTAGAAATAAGAATAGAATTTAGCCTAACACACACACACACAAAATAAATAAAAATTGAACACAGATGTCACAGATACACTGCAAGTTTAAAATTGAAATAAAATAAAATTAAAAAATTTAAATTAAAATAAAATCAAAATAAATTTAAAATAAAACATTAAACACAGATTTTTTACAGTTTCCGACATTTGTTTCAAAAAAAGTTCCGAGGAAAATTGCAGGATGATCCATGAAGTACAGACACTTTAAAAAAAACGCTATTACTATAAGTATTTAAACGCTACAAGTTTACAAAACTAGTTAACAAGAAGACTAAGTGTTAACTGTTTGTGGTATGAATACACACAAAAAAAAAGTTTAAATACTCTCTTGATAAAGAAGTAACTTTATTTCTGTACAATTCTTAGTTTTATGGTTATAGCGTACTTTAAAAGGGTCCGTAATTTATGGATATATATATGGTTATATTCTGTTTTATTTCTGATGTTAGGCTGGCGTGCTATATGAAATGTTAAGCTATGTAATATTTATACTGTCATAGTATTGATGCATATTAATATCCATAATTAGAAACGTCTTAATATTTATGGCAAGCACACAAATAAAAATACGTGGAAGTTTTGATTGCAGAAAATGATGGAGATTGCAGTTAATGAAGGCGTGATGTGTCTATAGCAACAGATATAGATAGATAATATAGACATATATAGATATAGATAGATAGACATAGAAACAGCAGTACACAACACACCACACACCACAATACAGCACACCACAACACAACACAACACACCTATGAGTGACGTGTAGGACAGGAACTCTGGTTTACTGGACAGTGGCAGGACACAACACACAACACAACACACAACACAACACAACACAACAC